>CAIGRP010067354.1:0-52658 GCA_903798385.1 Fraxinus cuspidata | reverse complement strand
TTCAACATTTCCAACAAATTTCAAATCGCTCAAAACGAATATTTGTAACTTAAAATATCAAATCAAACGTAAATAAAAAAAAAAGAGTTTAGCCGAGTTTAGCCGTCGAGCCATTTGGCTTGTAAATAGTAATCAATAACTCAAATTTATATATATATAAAAAAAGGGCTTAGACGGGCCGAGCTATAAAGCCATTTGGCTCGACTCGACTTATAAATAATACAAAAAAATTCACTCTTTTATTTACGTAGGGCACGTAGCATTTTTTAATTTTAAAACTAATCCAATAGAAAAGAAATTCTACTATTTGTATACTCGGTTTACACTCTCTCTCCAAAGAGTCGGAGCCACATTCAATAAAAAAGTGTCAGTTGACATGTACAAAAACTCATGGAAAAGTTGTCTTTCAGAAAAATACGGCAGCCAGCCAGCCAGACAGACTGCCAGCGAAACAAGAACTAGGCAACAAAAACATCCCAAACAAAAGAACTCGGAAAAACACTCCAGTCTCTATATATCTATATATTAATGGCCGACTGAACCTGTCTTTTCTTGAGATTCAGAATCTTGGGTGGTTGCCCTCAAATTCAATTAACAATTAAAACACAGCCCTCTTCTCTATGTCTTTTTCATTGCTTCACTCTCGCCGGCTCAAATTCTTCCCCTTCCAATTAGTATATATATGTGTCTTTACATGTGGGTGTTAATATGTGACTGATTGAACATAGTATTTTGTTCTTCAATGGCTACGGATGAAGAAGCCCCACTTCTCGTTGAAAACCCTCCAACTCCAACCTTAAACCACAAGAAAGATGTTCATATTTTGTGTTGGGCATTCCTTCTGATTTTCTTGGCTTATGGGGCTGCCCAAAACTTAGAGAGCACCATCAATACTGTGAGTTCCTGATTATTTTTTCATACTTTTCTGATTATTAATCCATTTCGTTGTAAAAGATGTAAATTTTACGATTTGGGATTAGTCTTGAAGTGTGCAGATGAGGGTGAAATCACGAGTTGGTTCGACACCAAATTGCGTGTGACACACAAATCAATTCCTGATAAAGTCTTACTTGATTTTCTAGGAAGGAGATTTGGGGACCATATCACTGGGGATTTTATACCTGTCCTTTACGTTTTTTTCGGTGTTAGCTTCCTTAGTGGTGAAGAAGCTTGGCTCAAAGACTGCTCTAATTCTTGGTACAACTGGATATTGGCTATTCATAGCTGCAAATTTGAAGCCTACTTGGTATGTCCTTTTGTTTCGTATGATCACTATAATTAAGCTTACTTGGATTGATTTTAGAAAATTAAACTGCAGTTGACTTTAGGATCCCGGCATGTTTTTGCAGTTACTATTAATGATCTTTGATTGATGTCATTGAAGATAATTTTTCCTCACAAAATTGACCTAGTCGATGGGTGTATAAAATTGTTGTCGTCCAATGCTCGATGACACTTCTTCTCAAAATTAAGTAGTGATGCTTTTCATGTTACATTGCATGAGAAGGGAAACCAATGGGTTTCATAACGTTCTCACTGCAGTGCAGCTATATCAAGTTGTTTTAATTATGGGTAACTATGATTCGGATGAACCTAAATTCATTCCACTCAAGGTGTTTATATGTCATTCTGCCGTCAAATTTTCTTCTCTTCTGGTTCGGTTATGCTATACTTTGAAAAGTGTAATATTGATTTTTAATGAGTTAAAATGTCCATATTCCAGACATGGTTATTAATTAATATTTCAACTTTTCATATTTATGTTGGATTTTTGAAATTCTTGCAAGGCAACTACTTTCCATATTGGTTTTTTGGTTTGCGGATGCCTATACGTATGAAGCTAAATCTAGCTTCTAAGAATAAATGGAATGAACTGATTTTATGCTCGCATTATTGTCCGATGAATCTATTTTCTCAATGTAGTGTTTCTTGATTTATAATTTAGGTATACTATGGTGCCAGCATCTTTGTACCTTGGATTTGCTGCTTCAATAATATGGGTTGCACAGGTTCAATATGTTGTTTCAACGTCTCAGCATTAAATGGTCGGTCCAGTTGAGCTATTATGTTTTACTCTTACCTTTGTGTCTACTGTCAGGGGACGTATCTTACTTCCACGGCTCACAGTCATGCAAATGATTTCAACTTGCATGAAGGAACTGTAATTGGAAAATTTAATGGAGAGTTTTGGGGGATGTTTGCAAGTCATCAGGTGCAGCATTTACTCTCTCCTATGACACTAAAGATTATACTTTCTAGTTGCAAGTTTATGTTTCAAATTTACCCAAAAGAAAGTTATTATTTCACATTGAATATCGCAGCTTGTCGGCAATCTCATCACTCTGGCATTGTTAAGAGATGAGAAGGTATGTAAACTTGTTGGAAGCTATGTTTTATATTGTCAATTTTTCCTTTTTGTAGTAAAAAGTTGTTACATATCTCCTCTATACATTATTCCCCTGTTTGGTTTAATTAAAAATCAGATTTTTAGTAGATTTTGATAAAAGTTGATGAAATGTGTGGTTGAAAAGTTGATGAAAGTTGTGGATTACATGAAATGTATAATTGAAATTGAGTTTGAAAAAAATGGGGGCCAAACAGGGACTATATCATTTCTATTTTAATTTGAAGGGATGAAGAAATAAATTAATAAATTACTTCACTTGTCTTCGTCTGTGATTCTGTACAGTGTGGTGCAACAACTTTGAAGTTATAATTAACGGGTGCAACAAATGATTCTGTCTTCTTTGGTTTATGCACTCTAAGGCATCACTTATAACTTATAAGTAAGATAAACTTGTGCTTTCTATTTTTTATTACCACTTTTAAGTATGAGAACTGAAAAAGGGAGAAAGAGAAGGATCCATTCATTATATTTATAAGTGAGGGAGTGCTGGCTGCATTGTCAACTAGTGAGTTATTTAATAAAGCTTTCCACATTGACGTGCTCGCTTATAAAATTGCAGTAGTTGACTGGATGTCCTGAAATGGTTCACAGAATCACGTGTATTGTTATGCCACAAAATAAAAACTGCTTTTTTTGATTGAATAAAATAAAAACTGCATTTTTTTGAGTGATGTCCAGATTTTGTATACTTGTACACGTACAAAGACACAACTATTTATTTGGAAAGTGCTAATGGATTTGGTGATATGACTGCAGGGAGGAAGTACCAGCGGCACAACTTTACTTTTCATTGTATTTCTTTGTAGCATGACCTTAGGTACTATTCTTATGTGCTTCTTAAGTAGGAGAAATGGTAAAGAAGAGGGAATGCAAGATTCTCGTGTCACTTTTTCTTCTTCGGTGGTATCTTTACTGAAAGCAATGTTGAATCTATTACTCGACATAAGAATCCTCTTGATCATCCCCCTTATTGCATATTCAGGCTTACAGCAAGCATTTGTATGGTAAAGGATGCCCCAGAATTGTGATCTAACTACTATGTTGTTTAGACCGGGTTCAATACTATCTTTCTGTCTCTGCAATTGGGTGTTTTTATTTATATTTATTTATTTATTTATTTTTCCATTCAGGGCTGAATACACAAAGCACATTGTCAAGCCTACACTTGGCGAGCGTGGTGTTGGCGGTGCAATGGCTGTTTATGGGGTTTTTGATGCTATAGTGAGTAGCAAATGCAGAAATAATAACAATTACTTATTTGTCAGTCAAATTAATTTGATCCTGCCTCTATTTACATGCATCTGTCCCAAACTCAATGCTATTTATTTTCCTCTTAATTTGAGTTGGTTTCAAAATATTTATTTTCTTCTGAGTGTCTTACTCAACTTGAGCAACTCCCTATGTACAGAAACTACTTCTTGAGAGTACTGCTGTTTATATGATATCCCCTCTATGGAATAGGAGAATTAGAACAGTGAATTTGCCTCGATCCTTACTTAGAGCATGTATGTCTAAGCTTAAAATGTTTACTTATAAGTGAATAAGTAAGTTTTGAATTAATAATCTTTTTGTTGGTCAAAGTTGGAAATTATTAAATTATTTTGGCGATAAGGTATGAATTACTATAAATACAAATTGTTTTCTACTACAAGTAAGAAATGAGCAAGTCATCCAGACATGTTTAAAAAAAAAAAAATAGTTACTTTTTTGAGCCTGAATCATATGTAGATTTTCTGGTATCTTTAATTTGAAGGTTGTGGATGCTTTTTTTGTTGCATATATGTGGCTTCAAGTAATTGATTAACGGTTTCCTCTTGCTGTTGAAACCTGTATCAGTGTTCACTTGCTGCTGGTCGACTTACCTTCGGTTTTTTATCTATCACAATAATAGTCTCTGCTGGAGTTTTGATTCAGATTATTGTACTGCTTTGGCTTCTGCTGGGCTACAGGTCGACTCTCCTATCCACTTTCATATATTAGAGAACCTTTAGATCTAAGTTCATACATGCCTATCAAAATGGTCATTTACTCTCTTTTCCTCTCTTCTTGTGTCTTTTTTTATTTAGTGTGGCTGGAGGAGTGCTTGGCACAGTATACCCACTTCTTATAGGGGCATTGTGGGGTATTGGCGATGGAGTACTGAACACGCAGCTAAGTGCTTTGCTTGGAATCTTATATAAGCATGACCTGGTACTCAAATTTCTCCATCTCCTGTTATCATTTTAATGCTCGAAACATCATGTGAATTTGAACCTCTCAGCGTAAGCACAAATTTTTGAACGATTTAGTATCTCTTTCTCTGTATTTTGTTAATTGCCAGAGATGTAGTTCATAGTTTATTGTCATTTGAATAATTGATCCCCCCGGGCGTAACTTGAAATTGATTTATGGTACCTGGTGTTTACTTTTAATGTCCGTAAGATGAACATACCAAAAATCAGGATACTAAGATGGATGTCTAGTCATTAAAAATGGACAAGACAAGAAATGAGAATATATGCAACAGGTAGAGGTGGCACCAATTGAGGAAAATGACAACTTAGGTGATTGACATGTTTTGCGTAGACTTAGAGAGCTTCTTGTCTATGAGAGTGACGGTTTTAGTAGAACATGTTAGGAGATGTAGACTAGACCAAACTCATATGATTTTTTGTGATCGCTATGGATCTAATTGTTTAAATCTTCCAACAGATCTAACAATGAACCTCTCATAGCAACAAAATGCTTAGCCGACCCCAAATTTATAAGGAATGAGACTTAGTTTGCTGGTTTGCGAGTCCGTTGAAGCTATATGACTTAACTGAGCTTTTGGTGTCTATATTATTTAGATGCATATAACTGCATCCACATTTGACTTCTTGTACTTTATATCTTCTTCCCCTTCCTATCTAATCTTATAACTTGTGGTGGCTGCAGGAAGGAGCATTTGCACAGCTTAAGCTCTGGCAAAGTGCTTCAATTGCAGTGGTGTTCTTCATCAGTTCATCTATTTCATTGCAGACAATGGTCATAATCTTGCTCGTTGCACTCTGCATTTCAGTGGCTGGGTTTCTTTTTCTCATGCTTCAGATCGAGAAAGCATTTTCATATCGCGCATCTTGAACTTCACAAACGAGATTTTTGTGATGTCATCCAAGAATTTGTGCCATTGTGTTAATATTCCCAAACATGCTGAAAACAAGTATCCATTATCCATGGTTTGATCGTTGGCCATTTGTTTCGACTGAAGAAACACCGTTTTCTAACAAGGCTAGTGTTTTCTGCAGCCAATAAAAAAAATGATGCTATGCATACAAAGTGTGATATTTACCTTTTCTTTTGTTGATGTAATCAGTTTGCAAATTGAACTCTTGAAAGCCCTTGTTATTCCTGTGCCAGATGAAATGCCTGTTTTGACTTGGTGATGAAAAACATAAAAGAAACCGCTGGCCGATGAATATGAGCCATTTAGGATGTGTTTGGTACACAGGATGCGACAAAATAATGAAGAGCAAGGGGATGGAATTTGACAATTTTTCACTTGTTTTGTCGAGTCATGTTCAATTATATGTATCAAGCATATCATGTAATAATATTTAAACTGTAATTTCTACATGGATTTAGTCCGTACCCTGTATTTTCTACATTTTTGTTCTGTGGATCTTGATAGTTACTATAAAAGCATCTTGGATAGCTATAGGTGTTGTAAAGTTGATTTATCATATCTCACGTTTCAGTCAAAGATGATCGACTTTCCAGAGCCGGTCTAAGATTGAAAATGGTTTCCTCTTTTTCGGTTCTTAGTTCTTACTAAACCGGTTTTGATTTTGCGATTTTCATTGGTACTGCTGGTTCTATGCTAATCACAAGAATGGTCTCAAGTCGGGTCGATATTGAATTTCTAAGGCAACGTGTTGCAAAAAAGAAATGGAATTCTAATCTTTTTTTTTTTCCTTCTGGAAGAAAATAAATTTAACAAGTCCTTGTATAATTAAAAACTGAAATTCTGAAAAGAAAATTGGTCAATGAAGATAATATATTGTGCCACGTGGACCAAAATATAGGTGAAAATCTCCAGTCTTTTCGAACCAACAAAACCAAAGTCCTAACAAAGGAGTTAGTGACCACCTGTCTCTCTTTTGACATTTTCTTAACCAACTAAACTTTAATCTTTCAAAATTGGTTGAGATTTGGACCAGTATTTGCGTGCTTGTATTTGATTATAAAAAGTTGTCCTTTTTCGAGTTTGTGCAGTGAGAAATTTGATCTTCTAGACGAGTTTGAACGAAAATGCTAGTGTTTTAAAAGTTTCCACGATACTTGTCGAAATGAGTTTAAGCTTCATCAACTCAATTTTCAGAAGGCTGTTCTCAAGGGAGCCTCTGATGTTCTACGCTGCCACGTGGACGACGATTCTCACTTTGACAGTGGCCGTGGCATCGTTCTGGCCGGAGTTTGCTTTCGTTTCTGCTATTAGTCCAGCTTCTTCCTTTTCTCAGGCGTGTCATAGAGAAGGGTATTTGAGATTACCACTGGATATTCCGGGGGAGAATCTTTGTTTTCCGGTTCAGCTTTTCAGAAGATCCAAAATGGATATCGTGGTTCCACCGGTTTTTGCAGCCGTGATTGTCACCAGCACGGCTTATGCGGTCAGAGCTTTGGGCTTGTGGGAGGGGGACGATGATCAACTATTGTAAGTCGAACGCATTGGAGGGCTTTTCACGTAAGAATCATCGGTGTATTTCATATCTATCATCGTACAATTTATCATTTTCAGTTTTGTCCGAATTCTATTCTTCTACACAAAAAGAATTAAATCGATTTTTTTACATGAATGAAGAAGTTTAATTCTTATAACGTACTCTATAAATTCTTCTTTGATTTGAGTTTCCACTCCATCGTGAAAGAACGAAAAATAAGTTAAAATCAGATTTTTATTACTACGATGAGCCTGACAAGACAGGGAAAATCAAAGGCTATGCAGCCAACTCGGCGAATTTCTAAATAATGGAGTCAAAATGGTCGGGAAAAAGTTGCATTCTTTATTAAGTATTGTGACTACCGTCGAATATTGCATGTCCTATCGAGTATCGTCCAATATTGTGTAAAAAAATGCCCTACTTGTAGTTTCTTGATTCGTGGATCTTGTAACTTACTATGGAATTCCAAACAACAAGAGGAGAAGCTGTAATATTCTCAAACAATATTTGAAAAGATCTTACTATGAGGTCCATGATCATAAGGACTCTTTTTTGATGCAAACAAGGTCATAATTTGGTTACAACTTACATATCAAGAAATTAGACTGAGGTTTTATAGGGAAACAGAACTGTTTATATGTTTTGAGCTGCATCGACCAACTTGTTGCTGAAATCCCAGAGCCTCTTGGCTAAAATTTCGTCTCTCGCAAACGTGCCCGGTTCATACTCGTTGCAGTCGAGGAAATACTTCCCCGATACACCTTTCAACGCAGGGTGAAGTGCAACATAGCAAGTTGTGGCTGCCCCCTGAATATCCAAATTTACACAGAAATGTAAATAGCGTGGCAACCATAGGTTCCGCACTGGTAATACGTGCTGACATATTGTGCGGTGGTGAGACTGAGACGTCATGGTGATTTACCTGATGGACGTTTTTCCATAGGATATATGTCAAGAACTTCAAAATTTCTGTGAAGAAATATTAGTAAACACGAGAGAATTAAAAACAAAAGGAAGAAGAGAGAATATTTGGTGAAATTTTAGTGCATACTTATGAAAATTGAAGAATGTCTATAGAGATTTGTTGTTATCAACCCTGGATGCACTGAATTAACAGTAATATTTGCTCCCTCAGCCTGCACCAAAATGTACGACTTAAACCGAAACTTAGCACAGAAATGAAGAAGAGTAATGAAAAATGAAGAAGTGGATCGTACCTGCAAACGTCGTGAGAGCTCATTGGAATGTAATATGTTAGCTAATTTGGATTGTCCGTACGCTTTATTTTCTGAATAACTGATATGATGCAAAATACACAGGTTGTGAAAAAAATTGTTAAAACTAACGTTTTTAATTAGTATAAAAAACTACCTGGTTTCTTCATTGATCTTATCAAATTTAATCCCTTCATCATAAGTGTGTAGATGTGCTACTGATGTCATATTTATAATCCTGCCCTCAATGCCAGTAGACTTTGCTGTCTCTTTCATTATGTTGAGGAGAAGGTTAGTCAAGTAGAAGTGACCTGAGAAACGAACAGCGAATGCAAGTATAAATAGTTTTAATAGAAAAAAACCATAAGAGAATTCATGATAAAATGTGGATATTATTGTATGTAGTACTCGACAAGACTAGACAGTACAATATAATTCGTTTTCTTTCTTTGGTACTGTCTAGTGATGCATACCAAGATGATTTGTTGCAAATTGCATCTCTATTCCATCTTCAGAAAGCTGATATGGACAGAACATGACACCAGCATTGTTTCTGAAAAAATTACGATATTGTTAAAAACAATGTTGTACTAACTAAAATCTGTGCAAGGACGTGATGGATTTGGAAATAACATTAAGATGTTGAGAGGAAGGTTAAGAGCAATGAAGTTATTGGTGAAGGCCTTGACGGATTTAAGGGAAGCTAGGTCGAGTTTCAAAGCATCGAGTCGAGCAGTTTTGTTATCCTTTAGAATGAGTTGTTTTGCTTCATTTGCAGCCTCCATGTTTCTTGCTGCAATAATAACATGTGCATTCCTTAAGGCTAAGACTCTTGCTGTCTCAAAACCTATTAACCTATCCCACTAGCACCACCTGCAATTACACAAGTTTGCATTTAAACATTTGATTTCGATGCAGTCAAACATTTTTCTATGATCTGTAATGATCTGTACACAAATTTTGTACAGATCTACTGCATGCTATAATCTTCAGAAAGTAGGTCTGTACATACTCTCAAAGTAGCCTGGCCCTATACAAATTGAGGATTATAGCATGCAGTTGTGCTTAAAAATAGCTTAAACCTATACATGCCTTTATATTTTTTACAAAATGGTTATTGTGGTCAATTTTTTGGTCATTGGATTGGACTGAAGAACCCAATGGCCAAAAATTTGGCTGTTGGGACCCTTGAATGATTAAGAATTTTCTGAAGTTTTACAAAAAAAAAAAAAAANACTCTCAAAGTAGCCTGGCCCTATACAAATTGAGGATTATAGCATGCAGTTGTGCTTAAAAATAGCTTAAACCTATACATGCCTTTATATTTTTTACAAAATGGTTATTGTGGTCAATTTTTTGGTCATTGGATTGGACTGAAGAACCCAATGGCCAAAAATTTGGCTGTTGGGACCCTTGAATGATTAAGAATTTTCTGAAGTTTTAAAAAAAAAAAAAAAAAAAAAAAAAAAAAAAATTAGATGATCTATGTGAATTAGCGAGGTAGGTCCAATATGAGCCGGACGGGTTGACTGTGTTGGGCTATGCTAGATTGCGCTAAATTTGGTCGAGCTGTCAAAACATGAACTTGACGGGCCACCCCAAACTAGGTGCATCACGATAAGACGAGAATTTTTAAACCAAAAAAAGAGAAAAAATGATTTGAAAGTCTAATTATGCTTAAAAGTGACTTAAAATAACTTTCTTAATGTATGTCTCTACGTACCTTCAAAGTATTCTAGCCTTGTACACGTTGATGATTGACCAATGTGCAGTTATGCTTCAAAGTAGCTTGAACCTAAGCAAGCGTCTCTATTTTCACGAAAGGTTGATTGTGACCAATTTTTAGTCATTGGGACCTTTGCGCGCCATTTAAAATTTTCAAACGTTTTAGTGTGAAAATTAATTAATGTGTAGTTATCTCAGTAGGTCCAATATAATACAGACCTTTATCATATTGGACTATGCTGCGTTGCTCTAAATCTGTTTGATTTGTCAAAACGTGGACCTCACCGGACCACCGAGTCCATGTGCACGACAATATAGAGAAAATAGGAAATTTTGATCCAAAAGGAGAGAAAAAAAATCCATAATTGTTGAACTCTTTAATCAAAATTAATTTGGGGATGCACTTAATTTTTCGGTGAATTAAGCTAGATGTCCTGCTAGGTAGACAGTGATGGTATGGACGTGTTTTAAAATCAATGGTGTATATTGCTACCACATAGAAAAGTGTTAAACTTGATGTCAACTATGAAGTACATCTAGTATGATTATTTTTCGGTAAGGTGTAGTTTAAAACCCATGTAACATGTGATTTTGTGTCTGCAGCAAAAAGACAGCTCACGTTTGACACCTCTTAAAAATTAAGAGTGACTCAAAAATAAATGATCTATATACCATCTACCAGTTATACTATATTATTACACAAAAAATTAATACAATAAAATAAGTTGTAAAATTCATGTAAAAAGATTAAGCCCCTGTTTTGTCCGGATTAAAATATGATTTTAATCCAAGTCGAAGTCGAAGTCGAAGTCAAAGTCAAACAATTAATATTAACCATACATTTCATGATTTCACAACTTTTCAGCCACACATTTCAAAAACTTCTATCACAATCTACTAAAATCTAATTTTAATCTTCACCAAACACCAAGTCCCTGTTTGGCCTAGTTTAAAATTTTGTTAAAAATTTAAGTTAAAGTCAATAATTAAAGGATTGATAACTTTTATCAAATTCTATTAAAAATCAGACTTTTTAGCTACAGCGAACATGAGCAAAATATTAAAGGAAATGAGAATTAAACTCGACGTTTGCAATCTTGATACCGGACCCGGCAACCCGAACCAATATGATGATAAACAATCAAATTTTCATTGTCTAATTTAAAATCTGCAGATCTTATTTAAGTAAATATAAGTGTTTTTACTGCATGTATACACACAAATCTGAAATATATCTAACCTGTGATAAGAACAGTGAGATTTGTGGCATCAATCCCCTGAGTGACTTGTTCAGCAGTTGATGCCGATCCAAACCCACTGGGGCCTGCTATTCCTGTGATCAACCTAAACATCTTCTACCACCGTTAGTTCTCTGCCTGCTGCCTTCGTATATAATGTATATATAGCCACAGAGAGAGAGAGAGAGAGAGAGAGAGAGAGAGAGAGAGAGAGAGAGAGTTTAAGTGGGCTGAGTTGAGAAAATGAAAAGCTGTATAGAGAAGAGAAATGGGAAAGAATTAATGAGCCGGATTATTAGGTGGAGTGAAAAAGCCACAAGAAGCATGACAGCACTCGGGTGTGACCTGAATTCTATTGGGAAGATAATTTAGAATTCTAATAAAAATCGATTTGGAGAATTTTATTTGGAATGCTATTTTGGAATCATATTCGAAATCTATTTGAAAAATTTTAGTTGAAATTCTGTTTAGAAGTCTAATTTTGAGTCAAAATTTGTGTTGGATTTGAAGAGATTAAGTTATGGATCGGGGAGAAAAAGTCACCGCAATTTCGTTAGCGGGCAGCTAGATAGGCACTCTAGCGGCATCGTCAAATAATCAGCAGAACCTTGGCATCGTCTGCTCATTCGCGTTTTGAGCATTTTTTTTCATCTATAAATCTACTTTTAGGTCCTGAAACATTCCCTATAATATTTAGCTCTTCATTGTATTTTAGATCAAGTTAGACAAATTGTAAATACAAAATCATTGTATTCTTTTTCCATTCCTCTGCCAACTAATCTTGTTCTTGAGTTTGTGATTAATTACTTTATATTATGCCATATTTTCTTTCCTCGTCTATTATTACAACAAATTGGTATCAAAGCAATTCGGTACCTTATTCGTTATTTATAACAAAGCACGTGGACTAAAATTGATTATAAGTAAATAATTTGGTGAATGAGGACATAACATTTAATGAATACTAAATAATACCTCAACAACCTTCCATCCTTTTGCAAGTGTTATGCCCTAAATCCAATCAATTTTGGACATAAACACTTTTAATATATACATATTTATAGCAATATCTATTATTTAATTAAATTAATATTCTAATAAATTAAATAATAGAATATGTAAATTCAAGTTTTGGTAATTTGTTAATCACAAGGAATTGTAATTGTGAGATACAAATAACATATGACTGAATTTTAAATCGTCCGTGGTCGAAGTAATAACGAGATATGATATCATTATTGCGGATAGACCATCACGTGTGGCATTCTTACTTGTGAAGTAAGTAGTTGATCTTAGAAGTTAAAGTGTGATGACACTTGAATGAATACGTGGATGTTTTGTTATAGAACAAAACATTGGCCCGCTGGGAGATTCCATATGGATAACTATCTGAGTGTTAGTGGTTAATCTCTAACGTTCGGTAGTGGAATTGGTTCTTTGACTTAATGCCATCATAGTGCCTTATATGATGATAGTCATACTTTGGTGGTATTGGTTGTTGCTCTGGCAATGGTCGCTAATACAGCATTGTTCGAGTATGTCAAGAATCATATTAAGGTTGTGAATGATCGATAGATGATTCGTTACTCTTAGATAGTAAGAGATTATGATCTACATTTTATCCAGTTAAGTTGATAATGAAATTCCTGACCAAGGTGAACTCATGAGTCGAAAATGAGTTTTCGACTTACATTGACTTAACAATGGGATAAAAGAAATGATCCATAAACAAGATTGACACATATCCATACCTCTTAATGATCGGATCACATGACGAAATGATTATATTTTCACGGTAAACGAACAAGTTTGGTTTTGTCACATCGCGTGATATTTCCCGTGATTTGTATTGTCCGACACATTGCTAGATGTCAATCTGGGACGACGAATGTGAATTAGTGAGAAATTAAAAAGTGATATTTTAATTTATCAACTTTGATTAGATCAAAATAATAATTCACGTCGTTAGGCATCGTGATTGAGAATCTAATGAGTCACACACAAAAGAGGACTAGAAGAATGAGATTTACCAATTAATTAATTTACAAGTGTTGGATAATTATTTAATATAATTGCTTATTAATAGGCCCGAATTAATTAATTGGATTAATTAATTTATGGATCAAATTTAATTAATTTGATTAATTAAATATTGGACCGGGTTAAGTTTAATAGACGGGTGAAGCCTGCTTGGACTTATATTAAGAGGCTGCTAGGGTTTGAAAACAGTATGTAATAATTCATTATTCTTGCCAGCACAAGAAAAGAAAATCAAACCGTCATTCTTGTTCTCTGTGTGGATCACCATTGGAGGCTAGACAATTGGACAGTTTGGATTGCAGATCGTGATCATCGGAGTTCAAGAAAAAGTAAAAGAGTTTATGGAATTCATCAAATGTATTAATTTTATCACAGTTTCAACTACGAAAAAGTAAAATATTAGTTGTGTTTTCAACTACGAATTTATTGATTGGCAATGTATCCATTGTTTTAGAAAAAATCCCGAGCTTTAGGTACATTGACAAGAAAGAAGAGAAAAATGAGAAGAAATGAGGTGTCTTAAAGCGATATTGACGGTCGGATTCGAAAAGCTAAAATTGAAATGAACAGATGAACCAACACACATAGCTTGTGGGGAAAGTAGAGTACCAAGTTCTACGGATATACCATGATAATTGAATTAGGAGCAACCCATTTTACAAATCTCAGCTAAGAGTTATATACAAAAAGTTATACTCAGTTTATTGTTAGCGGCATCGGAGCATGATTTCGCGCTTGAGTGCGACACTTACTATAACTCAAAGTTCTTAAAGGGCTGATGATTTGGAGATGACATTGAAAATTTTGAAGATCAATGCTTGAAGATTCTACAATCTTCTCATTTTTTCTATTTTCTCTATCTCGATAATATCGAGCTCAACTCTTATGTGTTTCAATATTTTTGAATAAGTTTAGCTAAACTTTCAATTACTAGGAAGATGACGAAACTTGCACCTTTTGAAACTATAATTCAAGTCTCAATTTTTGACTTCGAATATGAGTTTTTGATTGAATACTTTGTTATTGACTTTACCGTTTTCAATTAAATAGTCAATTGTTACACGGTTTATGAATTTTGTTGAGAGAAACAACTGATATGCATGTTTAGATCGAATAACAAGTATTTATTAGGATAGAGATAAAAATGTCCCATGGTTTGCTTACTTTTTGAAAAATTTGAGGAGGAAAAAGGCCCTTTTTTGGGGGAAAAAATGGTGGTGACGATAGTGGCGGCGATAACGTGGTTGTGAGTGTAATGGTGGTTACAGTGGGTTGGGGGGGGGGGTGGTTTGTTTCGGTGGAAGAAGATGACTAACTGGTGGGAAAGGAGGTTGTTGCTCTTGGCGATTGAAGGTGAAGGAAGAAGATGACCTCTTTGTTATTATTTATTTTTTAAATACATTTCTTTACTTTCTATTTCTCCTTTTCTTTTTTGTTTCCTTTATTTTTTATTTAATTAAAAGGAAGATAATTTTTTTTTTATGCGACATTAACGGTTGCACGGATTCTGTCATTATGGACTTCCATAACTACTCACTCAAATATGGGAATGTTTGGTGCAGTTTAAACGTTAGGGGAATTTCCTATACATTTTCAAAAGGTTGGGACGAAATATGCTATTATCCCTTAAATTAATAATCCCCGCCTCCGTTTTGATTCATTAAAATTTTAATATATTATTATTATTTTTTTATTTTTCAATAAAATAATACTATACATAAATCAATTTTTTTCCTTCTTTTTCAACTATCCATTTTGAGGGAAAAAAAAAAAAATCAAATCTCAAAAAGTACAAATCACCCGCAAATCGGAATCGAAACCATAACCGGACCAATAAAACGATCCATCACGAAATGGCAGCTTCGCGTCGGATCCGGGAGCTCCAATCGCAGCTGTGCAACAAGATCTGTGTGGACTGCTCGCAGAAGAATCCCCAGTGGGGCCTCCGTATCCTACGACGTCTTCATGTGCCTCGAATGCTACGACAAGCACCGTGGCCTCGGTGTTTATATCTCATTCGTCCGATCGGTCACTATGGAATCATGGTCGGAGATCCATCTCATGAAAATGGAACTCGAATAAATGATAAATTAATTCAATTGATGGTCCAGTACAGAATCCCCAAGGAAACCGAAATTGTAATGTAGTGTAATACCAATGCCGCCTTTGCTTATCATGATGGCATTCGGGGGTCTCGGCGAGGCTTGGTTAAAGAAACTTTGAAATCGAATACTAATAGCAATGTTAAAAACAACAATAAACTGCCATTGAGTGGTGGCGGTAATGGTGGTAGGAATGATTGTTTTATGAATAATGTGGGATGGGATAATTGCGATAGTTATGATGACGGAGGATTCAATAATAATAATAATTCTAATAATATTAGGAGGAACAATACCGTGGGGGACTTTAGGGGCGGTGGAAATGCAAGTGGTACCCCAGCAAGGTCGAGGTCTACTAATAATATTTATTCTTAAGCCCAATTGGAGGCTTCGACTGTCAATAAGGATGGCTTCTTTGCAAGGAAGATTGCGGAGAACGAGTCCCGGCCTGAGTGCCTCCCGTCCTCTCAGGGTGGGAAGTATGTCGGATTCGACTCGAGTCCATCCATTATGAGAACATTTCTCAGCTGGATGTTCTTTCCAATGTTACTAAGGTACATCTGGGTAAATGTTAATATTTTACTCTGTTGATATTTATGTGTCTCGTTGCTAATGCTGTGCTGTCCGTGTATAGGGATTTGGTAGGTTATCTGTGGTCGCTGCCTCAGCTGCTTTGTCAGCTGCACGTGTTGTTCGAGCAGGGACTAAGGAGTTCACTTCTATAGTAGTTTAGTTTTACTTCATTGCTTTTGTTGCTTGTTTTACTTAGTAATTCACTTCTTTATTGCGGCTACTATGCAGAAACATTTACTTGAAAGGGGTAACAATTAGGGTCCGTTTGATTGCAAGAGTGAAATTTGGGTGGAAAGAAAATGAATTCTAGGGAATTGAATTGCCTAGAATTGTTTTTCTGGGAATTGTCAATTAATTGTGTTTGATTGATATAATTTTCCACGAGAAAAATATTTAAATTTTGGATCTTTTGGTGTTCGTTTAACTTTATTTTTTTATGAAAATTGTCCATTAAAGAGATTTTTTTTTTAACAATTGGTGATAAAATTTGTGTTGGAAATGAGGGGCTATCAAACATATCTTTAGAGATTTTGAGTGGTTTAAGTTACAACAACAAACTAAACCTTATGACAAATATGCTGTACCATTTAAATATATTATGTATTAAACTGAGTAGGATATTAGTAATGCTATTCATTAGAAGTGGTGATGAACAGCAGTCCGTGGGATCTCTGCCAAATAGATGGTGATCATCACCGCTACTGATGAATAGCATTATTATGTAAGCTACACATTTTTGCCTTTCGCTCTCTTGTTGATGTTTGTTATCGGGGTGAGGAAGTTTCAACCAATGTGCACGCAGTTTCCCTTTCCTGGAATTTATGCAATCCATCCTTTAAATATTTCTTTCACCTCCATGTCAGAAATACACGTAGACTCTCTCTAGGTATGTGATGCTCTTCTGTATAATTTCTTTGTTGTTCCTCAGTGTCTGTCTAGACACGTTACCAATATTCAAGATTGATTGCTACCACCATTCTGAACTTCGCCATTCTGAAGTTGCCTTCATTAATACCATCAATGTGGTAAATTGAATAATTTTACTGTTAAACCATCTTCCATGGATTGTGGTTTTCTTGATCTTTTAGGATCTAAAACTCACTACCTTCTTGACTGCTCTCCAAACTATCTCAATCCAAACTATTTCAATAGAGGTTACACAGGAAACCTGAATATAATAGCTTTTGGGATATTCCCCTTTGTTGGCTTTTCTGTTCTTGTGTACGACTATTGTAACGACACAAATTTTTACTTTTGGAATTATTATACATGTACCGTAAAAGAGTATTTTCATAAATAAAAGAAAAAAATGGATAATGCTTTCTTAACATGCGATGATTTAAAATTAATTTTAAAAAAAATACAATGAATATTATTAAAATCTTTAACTACATAATTTATTCTTCATTTTTCACCTACGAAAGCACAATCCACTTCCGATCGCCTTTAGCCCACATTTTTAGTTACCTATAAAATTTTTAACATATACATACGAGACATAAATCTAGGGGTCATAAATTGATCAGATATGGACCGAATCTGCCAATATCTGATCCGATAAGAATAATTATCCAATTCGATCCAATAATCAAACGGATATTTGATTACTGCTATGTTATCGGATCCGATCTGATAATCCAACGGATTTCATTTCATATTTAAATACGAAAAAATCATAACATACATATGGAGACATGTGTATTAAAATCCGAACTTCGTAGTTATAATTCCCGTATGTACCACTACTAAACCACATTCCCTTGAATTTACACATATAGGGCTTTTATCATAATTATAACTTGAATTTTCGTATCATTATATTCATAACATAAATTTTAGTAATTTAAATAATGAAAGAAAAATTCATACTACTATACTTACAGTTGTATGAAGAAGATCAAAGTTAATCGAGAAAATTATCTTGATAGACTTTCACTTCAAAATTTATTGAACGCAGTGCGTGCTAAACTTTGTAATGTGAAATTGTATGTAAAAGATGAATTAAAAGAAAGAAAGATGCAAAGTATAAGATTAGTTGTGTGTGAGTGTAAATAGTACGAGGGGATGTAAATAGGAGTCTCTAATGTTTGACTATATTACCTATTTTTGGTACAAACATTCATTCCCTCATTAATGCCACACGTTTTTCTATATAAAGTGTAATAGATTACTCAACTAATTACTCAATTACCTATATTAATTAATATATAATTACTACTAATAAGTTATTTCCATAATTAAACATTTGATTTAAATTATGTCAAAATAAATATTCTAACATACCATATAAAAATATGAGATTTCTAATAACACAAGCATAAATAATGTTCCTAATTTTAATAAATGAAAGTTTCTCTAATTATAATAATTAACCAATTAATCAATCATGCAATCCTATTACTAAGATTTAGCCAAGGAAAAATCTGCAAGGGTGTAAAAAAAAATTGCTCTATGGTCACTATTCGTCAACATTTAGTTAGGTCTCCAAATTTAAAATATTTTTAGCCGCTAAATTCAATTCTAACGACTACCTAAGTTGTTTTCGGATGTTATAATCTTCCTACCTAAAAAATTTCCGTCCTCGAAAATGACCTCAACTGTCGTTTGCAAAAAGTTGTGGATACTCATATCCCATTTCCTCCTCGCGTTCCAAAGTGGCCTCCTCTACTGAATGATGTTGCCATAACATTTTAACTAGCGGTTTCTTCTTTGTTGCGAAGTTTCTGTACTTTCTGAACTATGATGCATATTGGTGCTTCTTCGTAACTTAGGTTCAATTGAATATTTAATAGTTGATGTCTCACCACATCAGTTAGGTCAAGGGCATACTTTCTGAGCATTGATACATGAAAGACATCGTGTACTACCGAAAATTCTGGTGGCAAAGCTAATTGGTGCGCAACATTTCCAATCTGCTTTAAAATTTCGAAAGGACCAATGTATCTTAGTCTGAGCTCACCTCTTTTACTAAATCATAGTACCCCCTTCATGGTGTAACCTTTAAGAGTACCCTATCTCATATTGAAAATTTTAAGTTCTTTCTCATTTTATCTGCATAATTTTTATATTTATCTTGGGTATTTTTCATGCTAACTCTGATATTTTCAATTGCTTGTACTATCTACTCTACAATTTCGGGGCCCAAGATCTTATGTTCGCCATAATGAATAGGCGATCTACATTTCCTCACATACAAAACCTCATAGGGTGTCATGCCAATGGAGGCATGGTAACTATTGTTGTATACAAATTCAATTAAAGGTAGACTCTTTTCCCAATGTCCACAAACTCTAGGACATAAAATCGCAACATATCCTTTAATGTTTGAATTGTCCGTTCATACTATTCGTCCGTCTGAGTGTGGAAAGCTATTCTAAAGTTCAATTTAGTTCCAATAGCCCGATGTAAACTCTTCCAAAAGTTAAATGTGAACCTTGGACCCATATGGATACAATTGAAATTGGGACATCATGCAGCCTTACTACTTCCTGAACATGTAACCGTGCAAACTAGTCCATAGAAAATGTCATGCGAACAGGTAAGAAATTGACGGACTTGGTTAAACGGTCGAAAATCACCCAAATGGCCTCTGACTTCGAAATACCTACAACAAAGTCCATCATCACACGTTCCCGTTTCTATTATGGAATTTCGAACGACTCAATAACCCTGATGATCGCTAATGTTTGGCTTTCACCCGTTGACATATTAGACACTTCTCCACATATTTAGCTACATTCCTTTTATATTTTTCCACCAAAACACTGCTCTTAGGTTACGATACATCTTTGTACTTCCTGGGTGTACAGAATAAGGAGTAGAGTGGACTTCCTCCAACATTCCAGTTTTCAATTCCTCGAAATCTAGTACACACAGGCGTCCCTGATAATAAAAGTGCCTTATCTTCGGCTATGGTGAAATCTTTCCTCTTCTATGTGTTAATCTTAACTTTGATAAACTTAAAGGATCAATTACCATTTTGATGACTCTTAATCCTATCATGGAGAGTCCGTCGAATCGAAAGTACTGCCATTCGAGCAACAGAATAAGATGGAGTGGCGATCACTTTGAGATTTAATTTCTCAAATTCTCTCCATAAAGGCCTTTGTGCTATTAACATCACCACTTGTCCTATTGTCTTCCTACTCAAGGCATCGGCTACTATGTTTGCCTTTCCTGGATGGTAATGAATTTCACAATCGTAATCTTTTACTAGTTCAAGCCATCTCCTACGTCTCATGTTTAACTCCTTCTAAGTGAAGATGTATTTGAAACTCTTATGACCTGTATAGATGACACACTCCCCTCCATACAAATAATACCTCCAAACCTTCAGGGCATGAACTACCACAGCCAGTTCTAAGTCATGCATGGGATAGTTTTGCTCATAAGGCTTCAACTGTCTCGATACATAAGCAACTACCATGCCTTGTTGCATCCAAATACATCCAATACCCAGCTTGATGCATCACTGTAGATTATAAAACCTTTCGATTCTCCAGGTATGGTTAAAACTGGCGTATTGATTAACATTTTCTTTAATTCCTCACTATTGCGTTATTATTTCTCTATTTATTTAAACTTTACATCCTCGTGAGTTAACTGTGTTAATGGTCTTGATGTTTTGGAGAATCTAGGGTTGACAACGGGGCGGGGTTTCGCCCCGTTTCCCGCCCCGTTTAAGTTTTTTTTTTTTAACAGTTAAATAATTTTTTTTAAAAAAAAATACTTCACGGGGTGGGTTTGGGGCTGGGCAACCTCGCCCGCCCCGCCAACCTGTTCGGGGCGGGGTTTTTTGCCAACACTAGGAGAATCCCTCAATAAATCTTCTGTAATATCCTGCTAAACCCAAAAAGCTGTGAATCTCTCCCACATTGGTTGACATTGACTAATTCAATATTGTATCTACTTTACTGGGGTGACCACATGACCTAGAAAGACTACCCGTTCTAACTAAAATCTGCATTTCTTGAATTTTGCAAAAGTCTTTCTTTCTTTCGGATCTCTAACACAATTCTCAAATATTTTTCGTGCTTTCTTCACCCTGAGAGTAGATCAAGATGTCATCAATGAATACAATGGAAACTGGTCCAATATTCATAGAAAAAAATGATTCATCAAGTCTATGAAAACTCCAGGAGCATTTATTAAGCCAAATGGCATAACTAAAACTCGTAGTGACCAGATCGAGTTTTGAAGGCTGTCTTTAAGACATCATTAGATTTGATCCTCAACTGGTGATATCTCGACCCCAAGTTGATTTTTGAAAACACTCTGGTCCATCGTAGTTGATCAAACAAGTCTTCGATTCTGGGTAGGGGATACATATTTTTAATAGTGATTCTATTCAATTTCGATTGTCGATACACATCTTCATTGTCCCGTCTTTCTTCTTGATAAACATCACTGGTGCTACCCATGGTTAAACGCTGGGTCGAATAAATCATTTTCTCAACAATTGCTCTATTTGGACCTTCAGTTCTCGTAGCTCATTTGGTGCCATTCTGTAAGAAGCCTTAGAAATAGGCGCAAAATCGGGAACTAGACCAATCTTGAACTTCACTTCCCATTTTCTGGGCATTTCATTTAAATTATCAGGAAATACCTTTGGGAACTCTTGTTCCACCTTAACATTACTCACTTTTAGTTTTTCATCTTTCTTAGTTACTATTGACATAAAAAATCCACTACAACCTTCTGATTTCAAGAGTTTCTTAGCCTTCAACACAGAAATGATGGTAGGGTTTTTATCTTATTTACCGAAAGACAACATTCCATTTCTCCGGGATGTTTAAAAACCACTTCTCATTCAAAACATAAAATAGTTACGTGATTCATAGACAGCCAGTCCATTCCCAAAATTACATCAAACTCTTGCATGTTCAGTTTGCTTTTAATAACTTATCATCAATCTCTACCTTAGCTGTCCTCACTATACTGTATCTACCAAACACTTTTTTTGAGGGCATAGCAACTTCTAAGGTAGTATTTGTATGTTCACTAGGTGTATTGAGTTTGCTTACAAACTTTGGAGATACAAAAGAATGAATGGAGCCAGAATCAATCAAAGTATAAATAGGGGTTCGAGATATAAGGATGTTACCACTAAGATGTTGTGATCCGGGTCCTCTTCTTGCTTCGTGCGTTCATACACTCTAGCTTGGCCTCTAGGAGGATTCCCAGGCTTCTATTGCTCTGTCCCTTAGGGCATGTCTCTGCTATGTAGCCAGTTCACCACAATTGAAGCATACATCGGTCCCCATGAGGTAAGCTCTAGCATGATACTTTTGGCACTTGCCGCAAGTTGGATACTGCTGAAAATTGTTCACACTTGGGGTCTCTTTTATACTTCTTTACGAATTTCTGTTTCTCTTTTCCTTTGTAATCCTCCAACTTGCATTTTTCTGGCTGTACATGATGCTTAATCTTCCCACTTGTGTGATGCTTGAAATCTGCCAACTGTCCCTTTGCTAACACTTTATGATAGGTCTCCAGTTGAAGTACTACCAAAGCTTGCCTTAGGTTATCGCTCAGCCTTTCTTCAAAACGTCTAATCTTTTTCTCATTCGTGTCCACAAGGTTAGGGGCGTAATATGATAATTTCTCAAATTTCCTCTCATACTCTGTTAAGGACATCAAGCCTATACTAAATTGAGAAATTCTCTCTCCTTCTAATCATGAATACTTGTGGGGTAGTACTTCCCTAGGAAAAGTTCCTTGAACTTGTTCCATGTCCAGATGTGTTCACGAGCCCTTGATCTTGAGGTCGAGTCCGAATAGCGCATGTCACATTTCTTAAGCATGAATGTTGCGCTGCTTGAGCAAGTAACTTTTCTACTATCCGAACAACTATGGGTTTAATTGCTGAGTAAACTATGGGTCAATGCCACTAACTTGGGGTTGTTGGGGCTGTTGACCATTGTTTGTTCTCCTACTTCGGGGTGCTATAACTTTAATAAATAATATAATCTCTAAAGGGTCTTCTTCCTTGTTCGGGTTTTCGAGTACATACTCTATTACGTTACTCTCATTGTCCACTTCTTGTATTTTCTCATGATCGCTCCCATCGAGCACGATACAAGGCGGCGTTGGTGGCTTTCTGGTTCGTACCCCTCGAGCCTTTCAATGACTACAGTCCATGCTATTGATCTTCCACCTCTCTCTAAGATTGTTAATAAGAAGTACAACAGATATCTACCGGTCATACATAAGATCCAGTTGTTCAGCAAAGTCTCTCCAATATGCGGTAAGGGTTCTGATGAGGGGACAAATGCCTCATCCCTGTTAAACTCGTGTCCATTTAGTCGAGCTCATCAGTAAATGGATTCAATAGCATCCAAATGTTCTACGAGATTATGGCTTGGGTTCCTTGTATAAAACGTAAGAAGGTGCAAGATTCTTGACCACTTTTGTCTCCTAATCATCTCTCTTCTTGTGTGGGCTGGACCTTTAGCCACCTACGAAAGGTAAAAGGCTTAATCAGTATGACTATTCGTACTTAGAATTTCAAAATGAGGAAGTCTCTCAATTTAAAAGTTTCCTAATCTCAAAGTTTCTTAAAATGAAAAAAAAATATATCTGAAAAGTGGTCTTTTTTTTTGTAAAAAAAAAAGGAATATAATTTTTTTAAAAATAGAAATAGAAGTTTCGTAAAATATGGATTTTTAAAATAAAGGTTTCAAAAATCGAATATTATTACAAGTTTCTGATAATGGATTGGAAGTCTTATTAAATTTGAAGTAGGTTTTGAACTATTGTTTTTGTTTTATTGGTCTGAATAACACTCAACTTGTTGGCTCCCAGGGTGAGGAGGGGGTCACAAGTGGACCACTTAAATCTCAAACTCTTCTTAAACAGTTTAAATTTTTTGACAAATCCTTTCAGTTTTGCGAATACACAAGTTAAGATAACTCGAACAATAAGGAAATGAAAGTATTTAGATGTATAATTCTTTTTTTAATTAGACTTTTATTTGATCGAGAAATTCCCTAAGGTCGATTATTCTCATAGGTTGATACATTCCCTAACATACTCAATAGTCTAAAGTCACATTATCATAAAATTGTCATTTTCAGAACTAATTTTTTTTTTTTTTTGAAATTTAAACTTTCATAAATCTACACTTAAAAATTTGGAGGTTTCCATAATTAGGCACATAAATATGTACATTTTCATAATTAAACAGAATTCTAATTTGTTTGAATATAATTTTATACATATGTATTCACATAATCGTACATAAACATGGTTAAATTTTTGAAAACGAGCACACTTTAAATATAGGTAAACATAGTGAACATGGTTAAATATAAACGTCATCATATGATAATAACATTAAAAAAATGCAATTAACGTCTTTCGACTTGATTCGATGGCATCGGAGCTTGGAAATTGGCATTGCGTAGTGGTGATGTAATAAAACTTAAATCTAATTATGTATGTATGTATGTATGTATGTGTGTGTATATATATATATATATATATATATATATATATATATATATATATATAAATATGTTTTTGTATTAAATCTAATTATGTATGTATGTATGTATGTATGTGTGTGTATATATCTATATATATATATATATATATATATATATATATATATATAAACCTGTTTTTGTAACTGTTCATTATTCATAGACGGTGAACAGTGTTTTTGTAAAAAAAAAAAGAACTTTTTCTTTTTAAAAAAAATATTTCAGTTTACGAAAACGTAGACCCTTTCTAATACCACGTTTTAATGACCCAATTTTTACTTTTAGAATCATTGTGCATATACCGTAAAAGAGTACTTTCATAAACAAAAGAAAAAAAGATAATGTTCTCTTAACATGCGAGGATTTAAAATTAGTTTTAAGAAAAATAAAATAAACGTTATTAAAATCCTTAATTACATAATTTATTCTTCATTTTCACCCATGCAATTAGCCTTGAACCCATCTTTTTAGTTACCTATAAAAATTTTAACATATATACATGAGACATAAATCTCACTAAATTAGCCTTGACCACCTTTGTAATGAGAAAGTGTGTGTAGAAGATGGGTTAAAAGAAAGAAAGATGTAAAGTACAAGATTAGTTGTGTGCGAGTGTAAGTGATATGAGAGGGTATAAATAGGGGTCTCTAATGTTTAACCATATTACATATTTTTTGTACAAACATTCATTCCCTGATTAATGTCGCGTTTTTCCATATAGAGTGTAATCAATCACTCATCTAATTCCTAATTAACTATATTAGTAAATATATAATTACTATTAATAATTGTTGCCCTATAATTAAATATTTGATTTAAATTATTTCAAATAATATTCTAACATACCATATAAAAATATGAGATTGCTAATCACACAAGCATTAATAATGTTTCTAATTTTAATAAATGAAAGTTTCTCTAATTATAATAATTAACCAATTAATCAATCATGCAAACTACTAAGATTTAGCCACGGAAAAATCTGCACGTGTACAAGAAATTGTTCTATGGTCCTCGACTATAGGTCAACATTTGATTAGGTCTCCAAATTTTTAAAAAAAGAAAAAAAGCTTACTTCAAGCTGCTAAATTCAAATCTAACGGCTACCCAAGTTGTTTCCAGGTGTTATAATTGTAAATATTTTAAATTTATATTATAATATAAGACTACCTCCTTCACTGAAAGGACTCTGATTGATAGGTTTATCACAGAAGGTTGGTACTTTTCTGGAAATTAGTTTTCAGGTGACGCACAGAATCTGCCCATTTGGCATAGATACAAATCACAGTGCATCAATCACATCCGAAGAATTGATTTGAATTTCCCTGTTCTTCCTTGATTTGTCAAAAAAAGGATGATGGAGAGAACTTGATGTGCTTAATTTAGTGTGAACTGGGTAGACCCGATATTTTTGTGGCCAAGCAGTGAGGCTTTGGTAAATTCCAAAACTTGTTTTTGGTTAATTGTGGAGAATCTAGAGACAGCCTATATGGAGTGGTTCTCATTTTGGTGCCCCCATTTGGCACAATATTGATAAGGTCTCAACGTATTCTCCAAGTCACATTCAAAAATAGAAAACAAGGCCTCAGTAAGTGGCTAATGCAATTTATCACAGAATTTGGCGTAATAGCAAATTAATTTGCATGGCATAACTAGATCGATTGTGGAGATGAGCTTCTGGTCTTCTAAAAAAGTTAATATTTATTTTTTCCTTTGAATGCTGGTAGACGTGCATTTTAGTCTTTGTTTTTTTCTGATTAGTAAATACGATTTTTACAGAAGTTCAAATATAGCTGGCTGGCTTACGTGGGTGATTAAGGCGTAATGCTTTCTAAATTTGATTTTCTTATATTTCTTTCTTCAAAAAAATTTGAGTATTCAGTATGGTTTTAATCAACATGCAAGTCGATCCTGGTTTGCAGGTAAAAGAAGGAGGCTATGATTACAAGGTGAATGAAACTGTCAATGTTGTGACTGCAAAAACTTCAGAGATTGGTCAGAAGACATGTGGACTCATGAAAGGGGAATGGCTTTGGCTTCACAGAAGGTTGAGGAGTACACTAAAGAAGGCTCTAACTGGAAGAATGATGTCTGGCAACAAAATGAAAACGAGAGAACTGATTACCATCGGGAGTTTGGGCAGGAGTCTAAAGGATGGAATTCTTCAGCTGGAGCACAACCATCGTCTGGTCGACAATTTAACTCTGTCAGTTCTGGTTCCTGGGATGATTGGGATAGCAAAGACAGTAGGAAAGAAGATTCATCACAGGGGACAATATCCCAGAATGGGGATAGCTGGGCAGGCTAGGATGATAGGTACGATAATTTCTATCAAAATGCATCTGGTCACAAGGCTGCGGGTTGTAATGGGAACTCTGAAAACAAGTGGACAGAGGGTGGTTTTCTTTAAGGTTAGCACGTCTCATTCATTTTTCTTTTTGTCAAATTTTTTTTTTCCTTCCCAATTGAACTTTGTAGAGAACTTTTAGGAAGTTTGCATGCTGAAAATAATTTATAACTGTAATATTTCCTATAGTGGGCTTGAAATATGCACAAGGAAGATAAAGACTATTTCATGTTACAAGGAACATCTATTTTTTGAGTTTTCTATATTATAGACTGCATTTTCTTGTAATGACTTTGGCTACTGAAACATTCACCCTTTTCCATGGTTTGTAAATATTCTTGATGGAGTCTGTGTATGGTTCAACACCCCGTGTTTGTCCACAAGTGATTGCTTAGATGTTGGTGCGAAATTGATGTTGGTTTTATAGATTTCCTTCTTTACTGGAGACTTCAAGTACAAGTACATGTCAGGTGTTAGAATTCTTCGACTATATATAGACCATTGAATTAAAATGATATTGAAATTGAAGTTTCGTCCCCCAAATTGTCGTCTTCTTCTTCTTCTTCTTCTCCTCCGTTTTCCTCTAGCTTGTCTCTTCTTTCCCTTCTATATTGTGTCATTCTACATACCGAGCTGGGTCAGTTGGTATCAGAGATGTTACATTTCTGTATGCACATGGCACGATAGTGCACAAATACATGGAATGAATAGTTCTCCATGCAAATAAAACTAAGGTATTACTTACGTCACATTTGAAAGTCTCTAGGGTTTCTTTTTACCAGTTCCATATTGGCACGAGGAGGATAAAATTAAGATCATTGTTTTTTTCAATTAATAAATTTTGTAAGTCTTTGTTAGGCAGGCATAATTCAAATATTGCACCGTGGTTTCTTTAGTGGCGATGTGCCATTTTAGGTTCAATAGCTAAGAGCTTAAATATCACAAGGAGAGGCAAAATAATTTGGAGATTGAAATCTAGGATTCACATAATGTTGATACTAGGATCCGAAACTTTATATTATTTATTTGACATCTGGGCTGAGGCTCAACCTAAAAGCTACCATTTCCGAGGATTAGAACACGCAGGGTAATTTGATTTTGGTACACAGGCTGCGATGGTGTGAATCACAAATTTGTCAACATTTATCAGCTGAACCATCTTTCTTGTTGAGCATTTTCAAACTTAAACTCTTGCCGTCATGGGTAGAATCATGATGTTGGATCACAAGCACAGAACACTTAATTCCATTACCCGAGGAGGCTAACAAGCCTCCAATCGGTCCCAGCTCATTGTATGCATTGTGGTGATTGGCCAGCTCAGCCACCATTGCGGGTGGAAATCTGCCTTTCCCGACCACCATGAGTTCGAATTCACTGCTTTGGGCAATTGCTAAAACCTCTTCCGCAATATCTCTTGTTTCTTTCTCAATATAATCTGCAATCCCATTGCGGCTACTTGTAAAGTCTGCTAGCACAGCCTCATCATGCTCCTGTTTTAATCAGTCAAGTGACATTACAGATTTAGCATAGTTTTGATGAGTTGCAAATGTTGGTATTATCTTAGTTAAGAGTATTTAATAGGAAGAAAACCCAACCATTTCCTTTCTGTAATTCATAGAGGCAATAGAGTTGTTATCCAGTTCAACAGACACTTCTTGTGAGGTCGACTCGGTTTTGATGATACCATCTGATCCAGCATTAGCAACGAACTTAATGACGGTAAGTCTCACTTCTGGATTGTCTGCCATTCTGCTGCCAAATTTCAGAGCCTTACGACTGTCGGGGCCACCAAAAAAAGCTATACACACTCTCTTAAGAAGATCCCCATCCCTAGAACTTTTTTGGACCCCGAGCCCAAATCCACGGTCTATGAGCACACCTACTGGGCATGGTGCATTTATCAGCACCTTCTCATTGACATCTCTCCAACCATGGCCTACATTTATCTCAATGGCTTGATCACCATCTCTCTTCCACTGTTTGTGAAAGGGCAAGATGATCATTGCTACCCTTTTCTTTTCTGCTATATGGCAGATGTCTTCGTGCATGATAGATAATGTTGAGATTGCGGTTGTTGGCCGAACTGTGACTCGACCTAGCTGATTGTATGCTTCAAAAGCTGCTGCTCTCTGTTCATTAGACTCACCCTGGTGAAAGCGACCTATGCATGGGATGCCATTCTTTCTGGCACGTTGAACCATAACTATCGAAGAAGATCGATCTGTGAGTTCAACTAGCTGCATAACATACAGCTTCGTTATGAACCTTTGGTCGGACCTGGATGACTTGATAAGGTTTATGAGAGTGGGCGAGTCTCCTGGTCCCCTAATACAGGCTAGGATATGGAGCTCTTCATCTGTCCCTTTTGCATTTGACAACTTCTTCCAAAATTCACACCCACCAAGACCCGAGAGTTTGTGTTCTGTCTTGTATATGGCCATAACTGTTGGAGTTGTAATGAAGGTGGTGAAGAGTGCCATCATGACCAAAATTGCAAACATTTCGTCGTCGAGAACCTATTAAACAAGAAGCCACATCAAAGTCTATGTGTAAAGAACTATTAGTATGATTTATGAGATCACATCTTTTGCCTATGAATGGATAGGTAGGGTATAGGCAGTGCTCTTTGTGCATGTTGATATCCAAACTATTTTTATGCATGTGTCATGTACCATGTAACGAATCATACAATGAGCTAGACGTCAGTTATTTCTATTTGTTTATATCACACCCTTTCTTGATTCCTTATCTTAAGGTAGAATTGAGTGGGAGAAAGGAATCATTTAGCTTTATTTTGGCAATTTGTGTGCCTTCGTTGCATAATGGCAGTGACATTTTCTTAAACATTCTAAGGTGCATATCAGATATTATTTGTTCCATTACTGGAACAAGGATATTTGCGTTTGAAAGTGGGTTAATTTTTTGTTATATTCCACATGCTTTTGCAAGTGGAAATATTTTATTCAAGTTGAACTTTTGCCATAAGGACAAGATTAGAGAATATGAGGAAGCCTTTTTAGTATATATGATATGAATTTGAAATAATAGCTTTAGGGCCCTGAAAGATGCATCTTTTGGGGTCCAATTTAAAGTTTATTGAAAATATGAAAGTGGTGGGATATTAAGTTCGTGTCCGTCAAAGCTTCAAATTTTTAGCTATTTTTAATTAGGGGTGGGCAAAAAAATCGAAAAACCGATCAAACTAAACCGAATTGGGTCGGAATCAACCCAAAAAATCGGTTTGATTTGGTTAATTTTAACCATTTAAAAGTCGGGTTGGACCGCAACCAAATCGTCAATTAACCAATCCAATCCACTAATACAATTTTTTCATTTAAAATTCATATTTTTAAACTTAAAATAAAATAATAAAAACATAAAATATAACTCTTTCTCAAATAATTTATTTAATGTCTACAATTTTTCTACCAAAACTCCAAATTTCAAAAGAAAAAAAAGCAAGCAGAAGACTTGTTTATTATAAACTCCAAATTTAGATTGTAACATTGTTTTTTAATTTTGATGTAATTACTTATTGGTTACTATCGACTATATAGGATGATTTTAGAAAAATCGACCATATATACACACCTAAACCGATTTGGTTTGATTCGTTTTCAACAACTGGATTGGGTCTGTTTGGATTGAAATTTACCCAAATCGACGAATTTGGTTTCGGTTTCGGGTTGAGCTCAAAACCAACACAACCCGAACCAAAATTTAAGCTACACATTTCGTATAACTCATAACTTATTACTCATTTATTATTCTAACGATATGTAACAATTTATAAGTACTTAAAAGTATGATCAAGCAAGACTTAAAAGAGATTAGTTCAATAACAAGTGTGATGAGTGAGGGTGATTGTGTCAGAGTACAAATTCTTAGTCGGGCAGGACATGATTAATGTATTGTCAAATACTATATACATTTATTTTCTCGGCGTGACACTAGATGTATATTGTGCGAATATCATGTATGTATATAATGCAAACTTTTTTATGAAATTCTTTGAATTGCATTCTAGTCACGGTTATACTTCCAAAGGCCCCATTTGACGATGTTTTTGAAAAGTAAAAAATTGTTTTTGAGATTAAAAAATTGCTTTTAAATGTTTGGGTAACATTCTAATGTGCTCGGTGTAGAAGAGTTTTTAGAAGCTGACCTAGGATAGTTTTATCACACAACTCTTCCACAAGAAGCAGAAACAAAAACTCTGTTAATGATTTATGACTCTTCCACCAAGGGATTCTATGATTTTGTTATTCTTTTATTCGCCAAAGGTGAAAATAAGCATCCTGACAAAATAAGTAACTTTTCTACTTTTTCTAGGTTTGGAATCTGGAAGGAAAAAAAAAATTAAAAACATTTAAAATTTAATGTTACCTTCTTCTCTCTGCCAATGTTGAGAACAACTAGCTCCACCAATCCCTTGGTGTTCATCAATAAACCAAGTGTCAATGATTCCCTCACGGGAATGGTAAACAGCAGAGCCACCATAAATGTTCCCAAAATCTTCCCGGCACAGGCGGAGGAAATAACCACTGCTAAAAGTCCCCAAGCCGCCACCCCTTTTATCTTACCAACATCGGTCTTTAATCCATTTGAAGCAAAGTATAGAGGCAAAAGAAGCCCAAAAACAAAGTCTTCAATTCTTTTTATCAATCTTCCTGCCAATTCTCCCCTTTTAGGTATTATCAGTCCAAATATGAATGCCCCAAATATTTCATGGATTCCTATTAGATCAGTCAAAAACCCGGAAACCATAACTGCAGCCAAGGTTAAGCATATATAGCCCTCGTCGACAATGTTATGGTCAGACGAGCATTTTATTGACACCCAGTTCATCACTGGCCGGACAACTACTATCATGAAACCAACAAATGCAATACCAGATAGAAGAACCCAAATGGAAACCAAGGGGCTGTGGGTGCCACCGGCCACTGCCACAGACAGGGCAAGCAAGATCCACGCTGCCACGTCATTGAGGGCTGCTGCAGCCATGGCAGTCTCCCCAACTCGGGTAGTGAGTAGTTTGAGCTCGGCTAGAATGCGAGCCAAGACCGGGAAGGCGGTGATGGAAAGAGAAACCCCGATGAACACGAAACACTCGGCATATCCTATTCTATGTGACATCTTTATAACTTTTCTTTGTAGGAAGGTGACTCCAATGCCCAAGAGGAAGGGAAAAGATATACCTGCAACGGCTATGCCTAATGCTTTCTTCCCGCTCCTACGTATCGCATTTAAATCGAATTCGAGGCCTACAAGAAACATAAAGAAGAGAAGTCCTATACTTGCCACAGATTCAAGGATTGGAGTGCTCCATGATGGGAAAACCCAGTGCATGAAATCTTTGTTTCTGCCAAGTGCTGATGGCCCAAGAATGATACCACCCTAAAAACAAGTTTTTGCCATTTATAGCCAACAAAGATAACTAGTAAAAAGCAAACGAAAGAGCAGTACCTATATATAAAAATCGGTGAAAATAACATACTACTATCTCAGCGACGACTTTGGGTTGGCGGAGGGGCTTGAGGAAGAAGGCGATGGCGCGACTCATGAGGATGACTAAGGTGGTTTGAATGATCAATAAGGGGAATGCATATTGAAGGGGATTTTCTCCTTGCCATATTCCATCTGATGAGGTTTTGATTGAGGATGCATTGAATGCCATGATCAAGAAATGTATATGCTAATGCTTTTAACTAAAATCTAATGATCTGGTGTATATATAGAGGGAGGGGGGGGGGGGGGGTTGGAAGCTTTGATTCTTATCAAGAAAACAGGCGAGCAATTTTCAAAATGTGAATGAAAGTTTCATATCCAAGTTAGTGACAAGTTGGGGGGGGGGGGGGGGGGTTGGAAGCTGTGATTCTTATCAAGAAAACAGTCGAGCAATTTTCAAAATGTGAATGAAAGTTTCATATCCAAGTTAGTGACAAGTGACACAACTGGGGTAACACATATGGTGCTGAGGTTTACCATTAGACATCAGACTGTGAATAGAATTAGTAGATTCTTGAATATTGCGACAAAGTTAAATATCCTAACAAAGTCAACAAGTTAATCGAGTTGAAGTTTGTCAAGCACTCATGATAATTCAGTAGGTCGGATTATAGAGCTTTGTCCAACACAAAAGTCGGGTCGTGCTTCACAATCTCACAGGATATGGCTGAAATCCACAAGAAAATGCAACGTCAATTTGGCTAACCTCAAGATATTATCCTTTCACCTATTCCTCAAAAGACTAATCTCATCTTCCATGTTTAAAACCCCGTGCCATATAACTCCATATGCCATATAGTAACATTTTTTTCTTCAAAATCTTGATTTTTTTCAATTTTCTTTTGGGAGAATGATTGACTTGATCACTAAAGTGTGATGATCCCAAAATTATGTCATAACCCGAGCACGTATCCCGAGGAGTTGTATTGTTGATACCATCAATCTCAATCTACTATCCTAGGGCATGGAATCTCCTCGGGATGGTACCTCCTTGGGTACATAAGACGATTCCATCTAGGCTTGGTCGGCCTATCTCCTCGGGTATAACAATTCTAATCAGCTAACAGTCTTCATGAGGTAACATCTTGACCTCACACCTAATAACTCTTGTCCCATCAAGACTCTTCGATAAGATGGAACTTTATGAGTCTTGTTGTTCCTATCTCATTAAGATAATGATTCTATCACTGGAATTCTATCTTTATTCAAACGCATCAATATTTTGAAGCCAATCGAGTTAAAACTTCTAAGCCTGATAGGATTTTTAAGGATTTGAATAACTTAATCCTATTAGGAATGTATTACCTACCTCTGTAAATACAACACCCCAATTAGTTATCTAGATACGCTTTCACATAATTTTCAGTTCATAGCCTTACATACAAATTCTCTCTCTAACTTAAGCATCATATTGGTGATGAAGAAATACGTCAACGCCTTTATTTCAGGTACCGGAAGACTTTGTTTGTACTCATTCTCATTCCTCAAACTCGAAAATCAACATGTACAATTTTTGGTATCATCATTAGCGTCGTCTATGGGATATGCTACCAAGAGCCATGGTTAATACACGTTCAAGTCTTCCTCTAGCAAGCTCATCCGTCCCAAATCATCCTCTAGCTGAAGACCTCCCAGCCTTCCAAGAAGAGTCATTAGAAATACCAATGTCCCAACCAGCAGTTGTTACTACCAGAGCTTTTGAGGAGCTCCACCAACAAGTTGCTAAGCTAACTCAGTTGCTGAGTCAAAGAAATTCGCATGCAGTACCAGTGCCATAGGGCGGTTTCATGGCAGACGCTCAAACTCGAGCTCTTCATGACGTTTTGGGCACCAGTGATATCGGTGCCTTAGGCGAACCTTGCACGACCTCGGGCTCGAGATCAGTTACTATAGACTTCACTAAACTCGTCAGGATCATCCAGTATATAATTGTAATGGTATGCTTTGGAATACTCAGGGGTCAACAGGTTTCGCTCAAAACATCTCGTTCACTCCATAGATATTCTCGTACGCCTTACCGGATAGATCCAAGTATCACCACGTAAAAGAGTATGACGGAACTACAGATCCAATCAATCATCTCAACGTCTATACCGATGTCATGAATTTACAAGTGGTACCAGATCCGATGATGTGCAAAGCTTTTCCACAAACTTTGACTAGTGCTGTTAGGGATTGGAATTCTACCCTAGAGCCCAATTCCATTACTTCATTCTCTGATTTTTTCGACAAGTTTTCTGCCTTTTTACAAGTAGCAAACGCATCAAGAAAACAACAGCTTTTCTCATACAACTCCGTCAAGGACTGAACGAAACCTTGTGAAACTTCATGATGAGTTTCAATAAGGAAAAACTCCAGATACTCGACCTACATATCACAACAACAATCTTCACCCTCACATACGCAATAAGATGCGATGCCTTCAAAATGTCTCTATCAAAAACCTCATCGAAGTTGGTGACCGAGCTCCTCACCCAAGCCAAAAAATATATTAATATAGAGGAGACATTGAACCTAAGGAGAACTCCTCATCTGACTTCGAAAAAACCCGAACACAAAAGACAACATGATTCCATTCCCTGTCTCGAAGTTCCCAGGAATAAGCAGAGATAGGAAATACAGCCAATGTCTTTCATCCGACTGAACACTTTTAGGTCTAACATTTTGATGGAATCAAGGTATGAAGGAGTTTAAATGGCCTTCAAGGATGCAACCCCTCCTAATACTTGAGATAAGAGCAAGTATTGTGATTATCATCGGGATCATGGACACACAACGGAGAACTGCAAAGGCCTACAATGAGAGATTGAGACGCTAATAAAAATGGGATTCCTAAGTTTATACGTCAATCATGACAAGTGCCCAAGGAATGATCCTGATAAGTGGAGAGGTCCCGAAGGGAGGGGGAATGACAAGCCCACAGCAGGACCCATTAGCATTATTGTTGGGGGTATAGCATCAGAAGGAGACTTGAATGGTGGACGTAAGCAGTATGCTAGCTAATACACCCCAACTTAAAGGTGAACTCATGATAACCTAGAAGACATTACATTTGGGTCACCTGACTTTGAGGGCTTATCACATCCTCTCGATGATGCCTTGGTCATATCAGCAATCATAGCTAAGTTTGAGGTAAAGAGGATTCTGATTGACATGGAAGTGCGTCCAACATACTTTCTCATGAGGCATACACTAGGATGGAGATTTGAGCCAACAAGCTCAAAGCAGTTAAAATCCACTTCAAGGATTTGGATGCGGTACAATCATCTCGGATGAAGTCGTCAATCTTTTCCTTACTTTGGGATCAAATCAGAAGCAAGTGACGGAAATTACAACATTCCAGTTAGTTTTGCTCCAATGGCTTACAACGCCATTCTAGGAAGGCCATTGCCCAACAAGATTAAAGCTATTGTCTTCACTTTCCACCTTGCTATAAACTTCCCTACAAGTAATGGTGTAGGGGTGGTGCATGGAGATCAATCAATTGCTAGACAATGCTATATTACTAGTGTATAGGAAATAAGCACCAACATCATGCAAATCTCATCATCCGCTCGAGCCCAACAACAGAGGAAGACTTGCTCCTATAGAGGAATTGGTAGAGGTAGAAGTCGAGCTCGATAAAAAATGATGATTGGTCAAGATCTTGATGTCACACTTATGGTTGAACTTGTAAGCTGCCTATCCCATAATATTGATGTGTTCGCCTGGAATTTTGAAGATATGCCTGGGATTGACCTCAGAGTAGTGGTCCACAAACTTAATATTAGCAAGCAAATGAGGAGACAATTCGCACCATAGCGCCGCGAAGTCATACGAGAAGAGATTAGTATTCATTAGGAAGTTCAATACCTTGACTTGCTCGCCAACATTGTCCTCGTCAAGAAAGCCAGTGGCAAATGGAGAGTATGTATTGACTTTACAGATCTTAATAAGGCATGTCAGAAAGACAGTTATCCTCTACCTCGAATCAACAACCTCGTAGACAACATGTCGGACCATAAATTGTACAGCCTCCTCGATGCATTTTCTGGATATCATCAGATCCTCATGGCTGAAGAAAATTAAGAAAAAACATCTTTCATGACTGACTCGGCTATATATTGTTACAGGGTCATACCTTTTGGGTTGAAGAATATAGAGGCAACCTATCAGAGGCTTGTCAACAAAATCTTTGCTAAGTTGATTGGAAAAAATATTGAGGCCTACGACGATGACATGGTAGTCAAAAGCAGATAGGTGGACCAACATATCGCTGATCTTGAGAAAGTATTCTCTACATTTCAGGAATATAACATGAGACTAAATCCAGCAAAGTTCGCTTTTGAGGTAGTCTCAAGAAAGTTCTTGGGCTTCATGATTACGTACAGAGGAATTGAAGACAATCCAGACAAAAAACTGGCGTTGAAGTTCATAGAGTCTCCTAGGAACAAAAAAAGAAGTACAAAAACTAACAGGTCGGGTCGCCGCTTTGAACATGTTCATGTCTCGAGCAATGGATAGATGTTTTCCCTTTTCAAAGCTCTTAGGGAAAATTAAAATTTCGAGTGGAATAAAGATTGTGAGAAGGCATTCCAGGAGATCAAACAAACATTGGTAACCCAGCCAATTATCACGAAGCCAAAGCCTGGAGATACTCTGTTTTTATACTTGCCAGTTTCTCAAAATGCAGTGGATGACGTATTAGTGAAAGAATTCAACAAATCTTAACAACCAATTTATTATGTAAGCAAAGATTACTTGATATGGAGACCAGGTACACATTGGCCGAACAGCTTGCTCTTGCCCTAGTGGTAACGACATGAAAACTGCAGAAATATTTTCAATCTCATCCAATTATAGTGCTCACAAATCAATTACTCAAGTACATACTTCAGAAGCGATAGACTATTGGAATGGGCAATTGAACTTAGTGAATTTGACATCGAGTTCAAGCCCCGACCCTTTATCAAGACACAAGCCGACTGACTTTATAGCAGAACTCGCCCCAAAGCCTCGGGGGTCAGGAGATAACCCGACGACTGCTGCTATGGACATATTGGATATATATGTAGAAGGAGTATCTAATTCCTTAGGCTCGGGTGCAAGAATCATATTCATCTGCCCAGACATACAGGTAGAAATACAATATGCTCTGATTTGAATTGATGCTATGAACAATGAGGCAGAGTACGAAGCAGTTGTTATTACTCTAAAGCTTGCCAATAATCTTGAGCTTGAACACATCAAAATTTTCAGCGATTCCCAATGTGTAGTTAGCTAACTGGAAGGACATTTGAAATAAAAGATGAAAATATGAGCTTATATTGCCTCAGAATTCATGATCTTCAAAGGTAGTTAAAGAGTTGTGAAATCATAAAGATTGCCCAAACCGACAACTACAAGACTGACGCCTTGTCTAGACTCGTCTTTATGGGAATTGATGTCTTGATAGAACAGTCCACGTCAGATTTGTGATAGAACCAAGCATAAATCAAACACATTCCATTATGGACATTGATCATGAGTCATCATGAATGGACACAATAGTTGATTTTATAATTAATGGAATTCACCAGAGGATCCGCGGACAACAAGTAGCATCTGATCTTGAGCATCAAAGTATTGCATGATCAGGGAAGTTTTATTTCGTCAAAGTTTCACTCTTCCATATCTTCGGTGCCCGAAACCTTCGAAAGTGTCCCAAGCCCTAGCGGAAGTCCACGAAGGAATGTATGTGAACCACCAATGAGCTCGAGCCCTAGCCTTTAAACTCATAAGATACGGAGTATTACTGGCCTATCATGAAGAAAGATGTTGTGGACTACATTAAGAGATGTGACAAGTGTTAGAGGTTGAGCTACATCATCCATTCTCCGGTCGAGGACCTTACTCTCATTCATTATGTAGCCTCATTCGAGCAATGGGAAGTGAACATCCTCGTCCCCTTTCCACTAGCCAGAGGACAATTGAAGTTTGTCGTCGTAGCTGTGGAGTACTTTACTAAGTGGGCAGAGGTCGAGCCCTTGGAAACAATTTCAGAGCCCAAGCTAAGGTCATTTATATGGAAGTCCATTGTTTGCAGGTTCGGAATACCCAAGATCCTCATAACTGACAACTGGAGACAATTTGATAACCCACAGTTCAGAAACTTTTTCACCAACTTGGGGACTGACCACCATCTGACATTAGTTTCACATCTTCAAAGCAATGGCCTAGCTGAGATTACAAACTGGATTATCTTACAAGACCTCCGAACGAAGCTTGGGAAGCTAGAAGAACTTGTCTGATGAGTTACCCTTTATACTTTGGACATATAGAACGTCTCACAGAACCACGACATGTGAGACCTCTTTCAAGTTGGCATTTAGTGTAAAGGCTACTCTTTCAATTGAAATCACAGAAGACTTGGGCCTGATTCCGAGGAGTACACAATAAAGCACATTGGCCTTTTTGAAAAGTAAGGGAACAAGCCGCCATAAGGGTTGTATCTTACCAAAACAGAACAGCTAGACATTTCAATAACATGGTAAGATCCAGAAGGTTCAAAGTTGGAGATCTCCTATTAAGGAGGGCCAAAGTAACTGGACATGCCCCAGGCAAGTTGGGACATGTGTAGGAATGAACTTTTGAAGTCATACGACAGGTCTGCAAAGGAACATACAACATAAAAGACACCTCGGCGAGACCACTCTCCGAACTCTAGAATGCTGATAATTTGAAGATTTATTACAAGTAGTTTGTTTTACCTCTACCTATTAGTTTTTTTTTTACTCTTTCATTTGTTGGGCTTGCACGCCCTACATCTTTTTACTTTTTGTTGGTTGGGCCTGCGTGCCCATATTTCATTTTTAAATAGGAGGAGTTTGTTTTGTTTGAAGTCGGGATCGTATCCCAATAAAGTTTATTCTTCCATCTCATATGACCATGAAGTCTTACCTCATGCAAACAGTTCAAAGCATTGCCCAGTGTAAGCACTTAAAAGCTTTGCCTAGTGCAAGCATTTGAAAGTCTTGTCCCCCATTCAAGCACTCAAAGCCTTGTCCAATGTAAGCACTTAAAGCCTTATCCCATACAAGCACATCAAATCCTCAACACTTGAGCACTGTCAATGCTTGAGTATGTGCCTGAGAACATTACCAAAAAGTGTTTCTCAAGCATCCTCAATAATTTTAAAAGTTGCTCGAGCTTCATGTTCCTCGAGTTTCTAACTTGATTCTTAAATTAATCCTAAAAGTTGCACGAGCTTCATGCTCCACGACTTTTGAACTTGATTGATAAATATTAGCAACCATCTTAAAAGTTGCTCGAGCTTTGCAGCTTCAAGCCCCTCGAGTTTGTAACTTGGTACTTCAAAATTTTCCTAAGAACTACTCAATCTTTCAGTTCCAACCTGGTCGAGTTTGTTGCTTGGTTATTGTCCAATTTTAAATTGTTCGATCTTTGCCACTTCAAGCTACTCCAGTTTGAAACTAAATTTTCTTAACAAATTATTCAAGCTCTAAAGATGTATGTTCTTTGAGTTTATAATGTTCGAGCTCAATAGAGATGCATATATAAATAACTAGGTCGAGCAATTAACAAATTTCATAGCATCGATATTAAATCTCAAAATGTATTTTTAAGCCCTGATTAGGCAATGTACTTGCACAAAAAATATACATAACAATGATCGGGGTGGGATTATGCCTAGTCTAGGTTATTGGTCAGGGCCTGTTAACTTCGACGAATCGTCTTCATCTTCAGTCCCCTCCTAGATTATCATCTCGTCCGAGATCGAGAGCTTGAGACCATTAGTAACATCCGGAGTAGGCTGTAGGTCGGACGGTTGCACATTGGGCATTTTTGTCCTGAGTAGTGCCCTAGCTTGCTTGAAGGCGTACTAGTATGAGCCCAGAGCATATTCCTCCTTCATGTCCATACACTCATTGGACTTCTTGAAGTCCTCGACTACTTTATTCCGAGCTTCCTCAAGCATCTGCTCGAAATCCTTTGATCTTTCCTCAAGTTCGAGCTTAGCGTCCTTTGCTTCGTCCATCGCCACCTCGATCTCATCCCGAGTTTTTAGCATGCTGTATTCAAGCTCGACTATCTTACTTGCATTTTGGCCACGCTCAACTTAAAACTCAATTACTCGTCGGGTTCAAACTTCCAAGGCAGTTTTTTAGTTCGGTCAATTCTTTGGAATCAGCTTCGCCCTTTAGTGTTCCTTGAGCTACACTCAGCCCTTGCAAAATATGAGCAATTTTCAGCGTTAGAAAGCTGGTAAGCATGACCTTCTGCTCAAATACAATGAAAACACTTACTTTCATGGCCAATGACTGTAGTATCCTTACTCCATCCCGAGCTCTGCTTCTCAGTATTTGTCCACGAGATCGGACATGAGGGCTCAGCTTTCTCCTCGTCAACACCTCGAGGATGTTATGTTGCGACATCGTCCTCAAGGTCGACAACAATGGCAGTCGCCCGTGAAACATTCACCGAAGTGTTGGTGCTAGGCTCGGCAACTGGGGATTAAGAATGATGGCCGGATGTCTCACCTGGCCCTTTTCTCACATTGGGAGTATTTTCTCGAGGTAGCTTTCTCCATTTTTCTGATCGATGGCCCTGTACTGGGACTTTTGATTTTTTGCTCACCACCAATCGCAATGCTTGAGGATCAAAAGTCATGTTGTCTGCAAAATGACGAGGCGTTAGATGAATAAAAGAAAAAGAAATTAAACCCTATCCTCAAATCTTTTCATATTTACTAGATCAAGAATATCATCCCCGAGAATGTCATCGAGATCATAACACAAAGGCTCGAGATCCTCCAAACTCTGCCTATTCCATTCTAAAACTTCGAAGTAGCCTTGTCCCTCGTTAAATCGAGCAGTGTCTGGGATAGTCCACCGAGGACCAAAAGCGTTATTGGGATCTTGAGGATGGATGAAAAAGTATTTCTGCTTCCATCCCTTGATGAAGGTCGGCATTTTGGGGATCTTAACCTTCCTCGGGTTGAAAAATATACAAAACAGTTATAGCCCGGTAAGGACTTAAGCTCGAACACCATCCTAAGAAGGTCGAGTTTGGGACACACGGACAAAAATTGACAAGTTATAAAAAATAAATAATCATCCTACAAGCGTTGGGGACGAGATGCCCATGTCACATATAGCGCTCGACTAGAAACTTCATGAAAAAGGGATGAAGAGGCCATCTAAACCTTTCTTCAAAGCTTCCCTAAAAATCACTAACTCCCATTCTCAAGCACTAACTATGCTATCCTGAGGCCCTAGGGTCCCAATATCGCACCCTGACGTAATCTCGAACTTTTTCACTATCCTAGTGTCTAGATGAACGGCCATAAGGATTGTAGAATGGTCGGCATCCTCAGGTGTTGAACTTGACCCCGACGAACTATCCGGAGACATCTTTAAGAAGTGGGAAACTTAAAATTATCTAAAAGTCTCGAGGTCTTACCTTAAACAAATAAAAAGCCTGAGGTTCTTCGAAGAGGTTTTGTAAAGGAGAAATGTGAAAAATGAGTGGCCTAGTGGATATTTATAGGCCACCGGGTAATAACAAAGGTCATGAAATCTGAGCCCTCCAATTATGCCACATGTCATCCAACCCAAGCTCATTTGTGGTCCAATAGGTCAATGAACCCGACCCTTAAGGGGCCATGTGTCGTTCATCCAGAATGAATGATCCTATGAATTATCACTTATCATGATCGAGCATGAAAAATCAAAGGATGATCATGCCTAGTTTCAACTAGGATGATCATGCCTATCTACTAGGCTTAGCCTAATCAAAGGCTGATCATGCCTATTTTCAAGGTTGATCATGCTTATCTACAAGGCTGATCATGCCAAAGGCTATCCAGCTTTTCTCTAGTATTGTTCGTTCTTGATATTGGAATATGCATCCCATCTAAAAAACTCACGCATCATGCGCAAGCCTCTGAGATGGATGCATCGGGGTCACCGATGATCCCAAAATTATGTCATAATCCGAGCAAGTATCCCGAGGAGTTCTATTGTTGATACCATCAATCTCAATCTACTAGCCTCCGGCATGGAATCTCCTCGAGGTGGTATCTCCCCGAATACATAAGACGATACCATCTATGCCTTGATGGCCTATCTCCTCGGGTATAAAAACTCATCAGCTAACAATATCCTCAAGGTAACATCTTGACCTCACACCTAATAACTCCAGTCCCATCAAGACTCTCCGATAATTTGGTTTTCCAATTCCAAGAATGATGAGTCTTGATGTTCCTATCTCATTTAGATAAGGACTCTATCAGTGTAATTCTATATTTATTTAAATACATCAATATTATGAAGCTAATCAAGTTGCAACTTCTAAACATGGTAGGACTCTTAGGGATTTGAATAACTTAATCCTACCAGAAATGTAGTACCAACCCCTATAAATACAGCACCCCAATTAGTTATCTAGATACGCTTTTACATAATTTTCAGTTCATAGCCTTACGCACAAATTCTTTCTCTAACTTAAGCATCGGAGGGGTGATCAAGAAACACCTCAATGCCTTTGTTTCGATACCGGAAGACTCTGTTCGTGCTCATCTTCATTCCTCAAGCTTGAAAATCAACAGATACGATTTTTGGTAGCTTCAGGGTGAAATCGGTTAACCTTGAAATGTGATTGCTAATCCCATGCCACATCACTCCATATGCCATGTAGTAGCATTTTTTTCTTCAAGATATATTGATTTTCTCACAATTTTCTTTTAGAAGAGTGATTGACTTGATCGTTTGGATAAAATCAGTTAACCTTGAAATGTAATGGCTAACATGCTAATCATCATTATTTTTAAGATCCTTAGTCACTTCATATTCTCCAAGTTGACAAGAGATGTTCAGCAAAGTTTGATGTCGATAAGCTAAACCCGGACAAGTTTATATGGGATAGTAAATTGTGCCATCCTTCACTCCGTCTCATTTGTGACGGGAATTCCTCAATTAGTGGATGAACGTGGTAGGTCACGATACATGGTCACAGGCCCGACTCTTACTTTTTATTTTTTATGTTTTTAAATTAAATTGTATTAAGAAAAAGTAAATAATGAAATATATTTTAATATTGTCCCAATCTCGACCCAGCCCACCTCTAAAAAATCTGTGCTCTGACCCCACCCATTTCCATCTCTAACTTTAAATAATAATGCAAATTTTCATCATAATGTTCATCAGATGTCTATTCATTAATAATTCTATCTATCATCGAGCTATCTAGTGGAATAAAATGTATTGGAAAATGAATGAGGGAACCTACTATCGCCTAAACCGATAACAATCATGATGATAAAGCATTACTCTCAACTATAAAACTAGTCTCACCTATATGGATTGAAAACAACTTATCCACTCACAATCCTTAGTTTTATAGTCTATAGGTTAATTCCCTAAATGGTCACTAAACTTTGCCAAAGGTTCTCATGGGGTAACTGAATTTCAAAACTTTCCTAGATAGTCATTGAACTTTGCAAATCGGGATCTCATCCATCACTAACGTAACCTTGATTGCAAAATCAAATGGTTTGATGACGTGTCAAACGGAGCAAGTGACATGGCACATTTGTGTACAATTTGTTTACAAAGTTGAGTTATTACCTAGGGAACTCTTGGCAAAGTTCAGTGATCCCGTGAAAACCTTTGGTAAAGTTCAGTTACCCCATGTATTTGGCAAAGTTCAGTGACCCCATGGGAAACTTTGGAAAAGTTCAATGATCATTTGGGAAAACCTTTGACAAAGTTCATTCATTTTGTTATTAATATTTTGGTAGGATTTTGTTATTTGTTTCGGGTCTGCATAGTTGTTCATTCACATATGCCAACAGATTTATGCATATTCACCTATGCATTCAGGCTGTTGAACTCGTTAAATGATAGAGCACTCATAAATTAGTATAGATACAAGGTCTGCGTGTTGGCTTGAGAGAGTACGTGAGAGCTCTATAAGGCTGTGCGTCTAAGTGTTTTCAATTAATGACACGTGAATTTTAAAGATTTAACCAGCTAAAACAAATTGAAGATTATATATTATGGAAAATGGTGACTCAATTGACTTCTAAACTTTTGTACCTTATGTGTGTGTTGAATTATTACCCAAGGGTTCTTTTCATTAATATTTATAGTCCGTGTCCTAATATTTATGCTTCTTTAGTTATGTCCATTTGAAAAGTTGCATCGATTTTAGAAATTGACTAGTCTCTTAAACGTACAATTTTTCCCAAATGATCACTCAATTTTACCAAAGGTTCCCTAGGTAGTCACTCAACTTTGTAGAAGTTGTCCACCTCATCAACAATTTGTTTAGCCAACAAATTGTACACAAACGTGCCATGTCACTTGCTCCGTTTGACACGTCATCAAAATTGTTTGATTTTGCAACCGCCCTTGGGTCAATGATAGATGGGATCCTGATTTTGAAGTTCAATAACCCTATAAAAACTTTTAACAAAGTTCAGTGGTCATTTAGAGAATTAACCTTTTAGTCTATAAATGATTTTAAGATATTAAGAATTTTGATATGCTATTCAAGAGTATGTTTAGAATATAAATAAACATTTCTTCACATTATTGAAAAGGTTAAACTATATAAAAAAAAAAAACATAATTACTTACTCAAATTTATTTTCTCATTGAATACCTGAAACGTCTAATGTTTTCACACATAAATAAGATCAAGACTTGAATACGAATTATTTTAAATGTTAAATCATTCCATGTAGAATTTTATGAATATGAAATTACTTTTTTGTTATTTTTAACGGAGAAGGTGTATCTTATGGAATTTCGAAGTTTAAAAATAAAATTTTGATTGCTTTCTCGATTGAGTGGAGTGATAAAAATGAAATTTATATTTAGATAAATAATTGTTTTGGTTTAGTCGTTTAGATAATTTGTCATAAAAATTCCATCTCGAGTAATAAACCAACATAATCTACACGAAAAATTAAATCATTAATAAGCTGAAAAGAGAAGAATAAGAATATAACATTGCTGTTTCTTTTTGCATTGACACACATTTTCACCCCTTGCAACTTTTCTTCAACAAATCTTTGTATTTTTGTTTGATTTTTAAAAATCGAAATCCCATCAATTCGAATTCTGTAAAACCCCAGAATTAATAAAAATAGACAATTATGAGTTAAATTTTGATTTCTCAAAACAAAGAGAATGAAAAAAAAAAGACACGGAGACCCAATGAAAGTTGATCTAATAAATGGAGTGGATTGCATTGGTAGAAAAATCATTCCATCGAAACTTCAGAAAGAATCCATTCCAGTTTCTAATCCTTCAAGCTACTCGGATTTGGATAACTAATTTGTTATCTGGGACCCTGATACCACCAAATTAAAAGTTAACACTTAAAGCTGCTATTGATTATGACAACACATTTTCAAGACTAAATCAAAAGCACATCCACTAAGGTTTTTCTTTAGATTTTCATTATTAGCCCTGGTTTGGTGCACGTTATCAATCCAAGAATGTATTTTTTTTTTTATGTGATAAGGAATATGTGATTGAAAAAGAAAGAAAAATTATTGATGTGATTAAAAATATTATTTTATTGAAGAATATGTGATTGAAAATTAGTAAAAGAATGAGAATAAAAAAAATAATATGCCTAGACAATAGCTTAATGTGATTTAGAATCTTGGCTGGTAGCATATGATTTGAAATTTGGATTATCTTTGCATAAATTAATATTATTACCATTACATATTTTGATTGGCAATATAATATTTTGTGTTGCGTTAGGTGCATCGTTGACTATTTTGTCTTTAGTGTCGAATGACTTTTAGGAATTAATAATATTTCACTCTTTCATATGTGGATGAACCACTCAATTTTAAGCACAATAATGTGGTTGATAAAATATTGATGTGTGATCAGATGCATGACACGTGAAATTATGACAAATAAATGTCGGAATTTTAAATGTAGAGCTTGTCTCCTTTAATGTTATCTTGAGCTAAAGTGCATTTGCAACTAATTCATTCTGACAAAGAATAAATTGTTTTTATGTGTAGAAATGATTTCATACTCGACTTTGGTAAAGAAAGATGACGAGTCACGTTATTTTGGAAGAATGTATTTTGGAATAATAGATTGATGGAGAATGTGTGGTTGAAAAAGAAGGAAAAATTATTGATATGATGAAAAATATTATTTTATTGAGGAATGTGTGGTTGAAAAAGAGTAGAAAAAAGAAAATGAAAATTTTAATGTGGGTCAAACATGGAGAAAAAAGTTTTGTTTGATGCATTCAAAAGTCGTCCAATTCCGTACCTTAATGATGATATTGTTAGGTATTTGCCTCGAAAGTCAAAGTTGGAGGACTTCTAATCTAACTAATAAAAGGTAATTGTTGATTCTACAAATGATGGATGGAATCAAAAAAGTGGGCGGCCGCAATTGAGTTAAAAATTATATACACACGCACGGGCTGGCACATAAAAGAAGGGGTTGCAAGGCTGAATTAGAATCAATTTTTCTTTATAATACTTTGAGATTTGATCGGTGAGTGAAATTCTATATGATTGTAACAATTTTTCACTGCAAAGCTTTGATGGTCCGTTAAGTTTGTGTGTTATATTATTTATTTCCAAGTTACTTGACTTGACTTGAACAACACATTTTATTTTACTTTTTCTAACGTATTGATGAGTATGTTCACTCATACTTTTAATACCATTAATATTTGATATTTTGTTTATCTTTAAGAGTTTTAGAAAGTCTTGATGTATGTTTTCATGTTTTGTTGTAGGTTAGGTGACATTGTGGTAAAAGATCAATTCGTGGAGCTTGAAGGAACCAAATGATGAAGATGACATGAATCGCGGAGGAGAGGAGTTGAAAATAGGCAAAGAAATAAGTTATAATTGCAGTAAAAAGAAAAAAAAGGGAAGAAAGTTAACGATAAGAGTAGCACCTAGGCGCCACTCAATATGGCCAAAGCAAAAAACATTATAAAACTTGGGCGCCAAAGCAAAAACCTCATAGATTTCTAGCGCCCAGGCGCTAGATGCACAGCGTCCAAGCGCCACCAGCCAACAGACGCGACGCCGCCCAAGCCAAGCGCTGGGCCTGCGCTGCGGCCTTATGGTTTATTTTTGGTCCCAAAAAAGCCCAAAACAATCCTAACTCGATACAGACATTAAAGGAGTCATAAATACAATAAAGAAAGGACTTTTGAACTACACTTCGACGAGGTGAATCAAGAGATCAAGGCAATTGAGGAAAAGGAATGGCAAGAAGAAGATTGACTCAAACTCCAAAACAGTTTTCTCTTTTTCTTCTCTATGTTTTTGATCATGAATTTGAACTTTTTGTATTCTTCCATCATGAACTAATTCTTTCATGGGAAATGATATAATCGACATTTGAGACTATGGCTTTGATTTTCAATCATTATTTCTTTTGAGCCTTTTGTTTAAGTTTATTTGTGTTATTTATTCTTAATGTTTTCATTTAATAGGCCATTAATTTATTGATTTGATGTTTAAAATTCGATACTCGAGAGAAAAAAAATTTGAATTGATCATAGAATAACACAACCTAAGTTTTATGGATTTAGAGAGAAAGTATAAATCATTTGAGACGTTTAAACAAAGAACCGTAGAACTTGTGAATTCCTAGATTTTGATTTAGAATAGAGATATTGAAATTGAAATTTAAAAATAAATTTTTACTCGACACTTGAGAGGGGGTAGAAATAAATTAGGGTTCTTGCTTACAAACTTGAAAAACTAATTGGAAATAAATATAGAATTAAAAGTCATAGTTGATAGTTAGATGAAATCGAAATCCTAGGCTCGTCTCAAATTGTTATAATCCCTACAAACTTGCACTATATCGTTGATTTAGTCAAACTCTCACTTTAGATTTATTTAATTTACATTTATACCATAAATCCAATCGTCTACGTAAGGGGTTAATATAATTATAGTGTGTAGTAGAGATTTAATTATCAATCCATCCATGTGGGTTCAATATCCTATTTCACCGTCATATTATAAAATTTGATGCCGTGCTCTTGCAGTCTAATTTGCACTGAACATGTAAAATTTTCTTCTATTTTGAAAAACTTTTTATATAAGTAGAAATTTATTATCACTTATGGGTGTACCAAAAATTACCCAACTTGTAATTCTTACGTTTTAATCTCCTTTGTGTAGAATAAATGCTATTAATAATCATATTCATATATGTTAATACATAAATAAAAACTAATTCATTGATTTTTGTTATAGTTGGATTTTTCCAATTGTACATTATATTTTAACATTTTTCTTGACCGATGGTGTGTTGGCAACATCTCATTACATGCAAAAATGGATTTTTGTTTAAAATACCCAATGATAGAATGTTCCATGAACAAATATATATATCAAGATGTACACCTAACATAATTGAAAATAGTTCATATATTATTAGTAAATAACGTTGTAGAAAAGTCAAGCTATGGAGCAACATGAAAACTCGACAAGATGTTTGTGTTATATATGGATCTTTATATACACGAAAATGATGTTGTCTGATCTCAAACCTGAAACCTTCAGTATATTATATTGACGTGATAATCAACTACACCAGACACCCATGTCCATGATTTCTTTTGTTATATATATTGATATGTAACTAATAATTCTTTTTCCAGCTTTTCTAAGATGGGATGAGAAATATAGGAAGTTTTTGTTTTGAAATGAAAAATAGACCATTTTGAAATAAATAAAATGATTTAAATTTCTTGTGTGTCAGAAGAGTGTACGGACATAATGGATGAACTTTCGTTTCGTTTCGTTTCGTTTCTTACGACTAAATTTGCCCCAGGCAAAAAGAAATATTAAGCGTAACTTAACTAAAATACTATCAATTTTTAACTGGAAAAAAAAAAAAAAAAATTTGAACAGGCAGCATACAAGCAATCTCTCGTGGTTGTGGATGAAATTCATCTCATATGTAAATTCCACATTTGCACCACTACAAAATGAAATTGGATAAAAAAATGGAAATCCAACCGGGATATCTTGGGTACAAAACTAGAATCACAAATGGAAATATTGTCATCATTCATACATTCAAATAGCAAAATCCATGTGTGAATTCAAAGATTCTATGAATTGATCAAACACAGAGAGGTACATTGATGTCCCACAGAGTAGTACTTTATGTTTGGAGGTGTCATTGTGACAAAAAAATGGAGGCTGACGAAGCCTGACGTGTATCACTCCTTCCTGGGCTTTTACCAAGTCAAGAAGTCGTCTTATAAACTAGTACAATTCCAAGAGGCACATTACTACTATATGTTTCGCAAGTGAATTTGTCATCATTCAATACTAGCAAAGAAAAAGAAACTAACGTCTTGTTATTCTATTGTCCAATGATGTCAAATACTGCATACCACACATGTCCAGGGATACATGGAAGAATTCATAAACTAAAGCTACTGGTTCAAACTCAAAATCTAGTTGAAGAATTTCAAAGAAAGCTTCAAGCTGCCAGTGCGGAAAATTTTTCAAGATTCCAACTCTTGTCCTAATCCAGCTCACCTCGCTGAAGCTAGCTTAAAGGCAAAGTCTGTAGGAATCTTCATTGACTGGCTCATAAAATGATATGAGTATGTCTTTATTCATGAAGGAATGTAAAATCAAAGTTCATGAAGTCCAGTACCCTTGGCTTTGACTTTTAATGATCGCAAGTAATCAATTGCCTCATCAATAACAACAACGGCAGCTTTACCCTTCACACCGGGAATTATGATTTGCAGAATGCTCAGTGTCTCTCAAATTCTCTCTTTCCTTGACCTTTTGTTACCAGATAAGGGACCTATTTGGCTAATGTCGTTGCTGCAACGGGACTCTGCATCCTCCTCCTATAGGTATTGAAGGAACTTGCAGTGTCCATAAGCGATGGTACATTTTAACTTCCATCTATAAGTTTCCGTTTTATTGTAGGGCTGGAAGAACAACCAACCTCTTTGTCCCTTTCCTCAATCAGGTTTGGTATACCATAATCTGTTTTAGCATTTGGGGAATGACCTGTGCTCGTTTCTTCATCATCCTCGGAGCAGTCCCTGTCATCACTAGAGCAAAGCAAATCATTCAGCTCTTCCGTGTCTTCGTGCATCTTACCTTCCAAGTTATCTTCAACGTAATTGGCCTTCAAATTTGGCACCAAGGGAGATTTGGTGCACCTTGCAGGCTCTTCCTTGATCAAATCACAAGTGGCAGGAGAATTTGGCCTCCAAGTCATACACTGAACTGGAGCCTCAACCATGGAACTGTAAATCAAGGTTGTTTTATCACCAGATTGATTGAAGACGAGAAACGTCTTCTCTGCGTGCCTTGTGTCCATATTAAAACTTGCTTTTTGTCCAAAATTTTCAAGTGGCCTTGTGGGAAGCTTTTCTTCGGCAAGAGTGTTCAGTAGAGGAGCAGAGACCTGATGAAAATGAGGCAAGTAAAACCAATTACTTGCGTCATTCATCTCTTTTGTCTTTGACCACAGCAACCAAGGCATTCTGATTGCAGAATCCTGAATAGAGTAGGGACTCTCAGCAGGCGCATTATTCAGCAGTCCTGTGTTGAATGTGTTAGGCAAATTGTTGTCAAACGACGTCTCGGACGATGATGTAAGTTCATTGTTTATTCAGTTGGTATCGATCAGATGACTGAAGTAGTATATCGCACCACAATTGTTTAAACCAGTTCTATAACTTATTTGGGACATTTGAAGCAACCTAATTTAACTAGTGCTACTCATGGCTCGACCCATAACCTTTGGATGGCTTTTTGGTTGACAGCTAATTTATGTGCTGCCTTTTGGGCCCTATTACCTTTACCCTAAAGCCCACCTAAAACCCTTATATATGCTGCCCATTACTGTTGTTGAATACGTGTGTGTGAAATTGGTTTTAATGGCTTCCCTTTGGTTGAGAGAAATCGGCTGCTTCTACTTCGTGTTTCTTGACTTCGTGCTTCCTGATTCAGTGCCTTGTTTTTTTATCTCTTTCTTAGCCTTTGTGGCTGATCTTGAGTCTACAATAAAACTTCACACTATGCCCTTTGTGGCAATTCGAGAGCAACCGGGTTTTGAGCACATTAGTTCATAGATTTGGGATTAAACTTTGTGGTGTTTGATTATATATTTGTCGATATTGAGCCCGGTTCTTTGGTGATTGAAGACTCCCCTCCAACATTTGGTATCAAAGCGACGTTTGTGGTGGTTTTCAGGCAAAAACAGATCCAAAACCAACAGAAAAACTGGTTGAAAAAACATGTCTAGTTTTTTGCAAAATAACTGGACTTGCAACTGTATTTTTCGGACAATCCAATAGGCAATTGGTGAAACGGAGAGCGTATTTGAGACGTGCAGGTGAAGGAGGTTCGGCGCGTGGAGTTGACGACCGCCGACAATGGCGGCAGCGCGTGTCTTCATTCAATTTTATCCTAACACTATTTCTAACGTGTTTGTGGTGTTAGTTTTCTATTTCAGGTTATACGGTGAAATCTGGACGATTTTGCCTCCATGCATTCGGGATTCAATTTTGCATTCGATCGGATGCTGCAGACTTTAAGGCGAATAATGGTGGCCATAAAGTGTTAAAATATTATTCCTTAAAATTTAAAGACTCAGATGGATCCGCTTTGGTAAATTTGCTAATCCTGTTTAATTTCAGCACTAGCGCACCATCGTATGGGGTGACTATATGATTGGGGTTATCGTGTGGGGGTAATCATAGTTTGTTCTAGAAATTAGGAATTACTTGCTCGTAGTTGCTACGTGATTAAAATTGTTTATGTGATAAACTTCGGCATATTATTTTTTGTGATATAGCGTGAGTTAAACTATTTAGTTGACATATCTCTTGTTACTCTGTTAAGTTATTAGAATACTAAGACCTTACCCGTTTGAACATTCCCTTAATCTAAGGTCGTGAATCTTAGAAACCCTAAAAATCTAATACGATATATATTTGCGAACATAGGTCTACTTTGTGTGACTTAATTGACCATATATTTTTTATTAATTATTAAATATGATAATGCACAATTTTGATTTGGGAACTTTTAACAAAAAAATGTGACTTTTCAATCTGACAACAAAAAATGAGAGGTACTTTTGTTCAACAAAAGGTTTCAAAAGCCATTAATGGCAACTTTCCCGCTGATTTTTCAAAAGAACAAAAAAAAATGTTGATGAACTTGCTTATACCTCAATTATTTTACACTTGACTGACGCAATCTTGAGAAAAGTGTGTAAACTGAAAACTACTAAAGAACTTTAGAAAAAATTGGAAGACTTGGATTTGCTCAAATCTACTACAAACAAGTTTTA
>CAIGRP010067352.1:0-11215 GCA_903798385.1 Fraxinus cuspidata | reverse complement strand
AATCACGTCTTGAATATACTTAAGTCGATTCAAGAAGATATCATGCGACGCAGTATGAACCTTTAAGCCAAGGAAGTTAGTTGAACAAGATCTTTCATATGAAAAAGTGAGTGAAGATGCTGCTGAAGCTTATGAAGAAGATTGTGATCAGATCCACAAATAATAATGTCATCCATATATAACAACAAAAAGATGTTGTTCAATAGTACTCTTGTGAAAGAACAGAGANGATGCTGCTGAAGCTTATGAAGAAGATTGTGATCAGATCCACAAATAATAATGTCATCCATATATAACAACAAAAAGATGTTGTTCAATAGTACTCTTGTGAAAGAACAGAGATGCGTCGTACGGACTTTGAGTATAGGAGAAATCTAAAAGAATGTGACGAAACATGTCAAACCAAACCCAAGGTGCCTGCTTAAGACATCGTTTAGCTTACATACAGAGTCGGTGGAGGGAAGTGGCATACTAGAAGGAAGTTTCATGTAAATGTCTTCCTTGAGGTCTCCATGTAAAAACGCGTTCTTTACATCCATTTGATGAAAAGACCAAGATTGAGAAGTAGCAAGAGATAATAAGAGGCAAACGGTGGTCATTTTAGCCAGGGAGCAAATGTCTCATCATAGTCGATTTCATACTTTTGGCGATTACCCAGGTAACTAACCGAGCCTTATAACGCTCAAGAGAACCATTAGAATGAAGTTTGACCGAATATATCCATTCTCCCAATGGGGGTTCACAGTGAGTAGACATGGTACAATATCCCAAGTTTGATTGGCTTCAAGAGCCTCAAGTTCTGCATTTATTGCTTGTTGCCAACACTATTGTTCCATAGCATGTCTATAAGAGGTAGAAATAAAAATCCAGTCAAGTGTAGCAGACATAGAACTATGGGAAGAGAAACCATATCCATCTAGAGGTCGAGGAACATGAGAGGTGCGACGAAGAGTGACTGGAGGCGGGAGATCATCTGGTGAAGAATCTGATGTCGTAGGTGGAGGATCAGGGAGGCTTAAGGAGACAGGTGTCTGAGAAAGAAGCTCGGGAGCAGTGACTGGTGTGGCATGCCTGCGAGAGTAAACTAGACCAGGCTTGTATCGAGAGAATTCTGTAAGGAAATCAGGCAATACAGAGAACACATGGGGGGAGAGAGCAATTTCTGAAGTGAAGAAAGATTGTTTTTCAAAGAAAACAACAATACGGGAAATCCTAATCTGATGTGTCGTAGGATCATAACAGGCATATCCTTTCTGAGTCCCACCATACCCAAAAAAGGCACACTGGACAAATTAAGGTGTAAATTTTGTCATTTCATGTGGTGGTAAATGAACAAAACAAACACAGCCAAAAGAACGAAGATGAGAGTGTGTGATGATGACCAAAGAGCTTATAAAACTAAAACGGAGAAACATTATTAATAGTAAGAGAATGTAATCAATTTGTGAGATGAACAGCGGTAGACAAAGCTTCACACTAAAAATGAGAACGAACAGAAGACTCAATCAGAAGAGCTCTAATCATGTCAAGAAGATGACTATTCTTATATTCTGCCACCCCGTTATGTTGAGGTGTAGAAGGACAAGATCGTTGGGAAATAATTCATTTGGTTTGTAAGTAAGATTGAAACGCATTAGACATATATTTGTCTCCTGAATCAGATCGTAAGATCTTGATAGAAGAAGAAAATTGGTTGTCAATGAGAGCAATGAAAGACTGGAAAGCAAAAAAAGTCTCACTCTTTGCACGAAAAAAGTAAACCAATGTGAAGCGACCGTAGTCATCAATAAAGGTAACAAAGTATTTATAATGTGCATGATATACGACAGGTGCTAAATCTCATACATCACTATGAACGATATCAAAAATATGCGAAGCATGAGAACCATAAGAAGAGAACGGTAAAATATTGCTCTTAGCAAGTTTATATGATGCACAATCAAGTGAGATAGATGAAACCTAAGCAAAATTCTTATTATCAAGTAAACCAGAGTTTAGCAAATGATGTAAAACATCAGAGTTCGGGTGTCCTAATAATTTATGCCAGTGAAAAATATCGAAAGTGGCAGAATTACATACAATAGGAAAAGATGGAACATGCTTCGGTGAATTACGAAAGAAACGTCCATCCTAAGGCCCCCTCGTGATCCTACACGAGATAACCAAAAGAAGAAAAGGACACGGTGCAATTGTTATCAACAAATTGACCAACAGATATAAGATTAGTTGATAAATTAGGAGAGAGTAAAACATTAAGTAGTTCTGGTGATACATCACCTACGGTGGAAATAGAAAGAGTATTACCATTGCCAGCGTGTATATGGAGAGGTTTAGTATATGGTCTAATGTTACTAAGTAATTGAGTATCATGATTCATATAATTAAAAGAACCCGAGTCCAGTAGCCAAGAAGGAGCAATTAATGGTTTACCTGAGACACCTAATGCGGACAAAGCAGAAATAACCATTGTTGGATCATCTCAGGAGTGATGGAATGTTGTGTAGAACTATGAAAGGCTGGAACTTGAGTGGAAGCAACTGACGAAGCAAAACTTGATGCTAAAGTGGTCGCAGCAACATAATCGGTCCGATCTTGCGTAGAGGACGTATAGGGCACTCCTTAATGACATGGCCAGGCTTCTTGCAATAATTACACATTTTTCTTGGACATTGAAGAGCTATATGACCAAACCCCTTACAACTGTAACACAAAACACCAAACATATCTCGAGTTTTGAATTTTCCATAAGCAGCATATGCAACAGGAATTGTTGTTACTTGATGATGATGTTGCTCCAATGAGGTACGAGTGATAAGTCGTTGCACCTCTCTCAGTAACTCACCCAAATAACCATCCAAAATTGGAAGTGATTCGCGATTCTTAAGGATGTAACGAATGGGTTCAAATTCACTTCGCAATTTCATGAGAAATTGATCCCTCTTGGTGACTTCATGCACAGCTTGAATAGCCTCCAAACTGTTAGGTGAAATCGAAGCATAGATAATATTTGTGTACTCAGCTCAAAGGTTAGAAAAACTAGAATAATATTCTTCAATAGACCGAGTCCTAAGCGAAATTTGCCAATTCAAACTCCAACTGAAGCCGTTGAGCATTGTTGCTTTGAGTGTAAATTTCTTCAATTACTCTCACATAGCACGGGATGACTTATAAGGTCTGAGATTAAGAACAATTTGAATATCAACAGATCCAATAATCTACGCTATAAGTTGAGCATCCTTTGTTTTCTATGCAAGATACTTTTCCTTTCTTGATCAAAAGGGGGAATACTCTCCTTAATATGTCCACATAGATCACCTTTGCCTTCAACTAATAACTAAAAATGAAATGCCCATGAAGAACCGTTCTTGCCAGTAAAACAAATGCAAATAGACTCATTCTTATCCGTTGACATAATGGAATCGTGTATGGTCCGACCAAAAATAATCATAGTTTAACCAAATAAATTTTGTCCAATCCACTTTTTTCAGCCCAACTAATAATTTATTGAAACAATAGCCCAAGCGTAACTGCCAAGCACTATTCAATTAATAGCCCAACAAATAATTAATTAAGTCATATAGCCTAAATCTCAGTCCACGAAAAGAAAGAAGAAACCGAGTGTAACCTGAGATCAAAGAAATCAATTAAAGATGTAGAATCACCGACCCAACACCGAGATGCAGGAAATCTGCTGCAACCAAGAATCAACAGCCAAACTGAAAAGAAAATTGTGACCAACACCACTAGGCGGCGCGAACCGAGAGGCGCGACGCGAGACGAAGACCAAGACTTGAACAACGAAGCTGTAATTTTCTTGACCAAGATCACAAACCAAGAATTTGAAGCAATGCAGGAAATTCGAAGAATCCAAATGGTGCCTGAGAAGCGAGCGCCAATTACTATGAATCGAGAGCTAATCACCCAAAATCACATGCACGAGTAAGTAAATTATGGCTCTAATACCATGACAATAATTTGCGGAATGAATTTTATGTCCGTCTTGTCCTTTATATAATGTTGCAAGATATTTAAGGATACAAAATATACATGGAAACTAGCTATTATTTACAAGGAATTTACCTAATTAGCTATAAGTAAATAATATTCTAATAATATGCTAATAGTTTGGTCTAGATAAAAATCAGATTTTTAGGAGATTTTGATGAAAATTGATGAAATGTATGGTTAAAAATAGATAAAAGTTGTTGGTCACATTAAATGTGTGATTAAAATTAATTGTTAATTTTGACTTAGATTTTTATTAAATCTTTTAGCTACGCCAAAGAGGGGCTTAATAGAATTACGAGTGTCTTTCCATTGAAGACACATGTTTTAGCAGTTCAAATTTCAAATGTTTGATCATTTGGCTGGCTTAATAGAATTACGAGTGTCTTTCCATTGAAGACACATGTTTTAGCAGTTCAAATTTCAAATGTTTGATCATTTGGCTAAGCTATTTAATTGTTGTAAACAGTCATAAGCTGTCACATAACTGTCAATTCGAAATTAACTGAATTAATTGACACTTTAGAATCAGATTCAACAATCCTGTCTTACTAGTAATATCATGATCGATAAAAGTATATCCAATCCATGTGATCTTTATCATAGTGGTTAAAATAAAACGACGGTCTTAATTGATAATATGACAAACAGGATGGTCTTCAATTCTCGTGTGTGATCAATGCACGCTACATCTAGTGCCCAGTTTATGCAAATGGGCTCTTAGTATTGAGCTTCACCAGTTTCTCATCTCACCTTCACTGCATGTACACCACACAGGTAGCCCAACTCAAATTCTTGTCTAATTTACTCTTGTATTATTGTAAGAGTCTCCCTATTCCATATCTTCCTTCCCTCTTTGCTATATTTCAGTTGTTCCTGAAAACAAAACCCACCCTTTGAAACTGGACGCTCATTCCTCCATATAGATATCAACTAATTGATTCATGATGAGAGATCCTCGTGACCCCAATCTAAATGGTAGTAGATTCTCAATTCACTGCATCATGTTCAACAAGGAAAATGGTCAGAATCAGGTGTATACATATCCTGCTGAATCTTAAAAATACTTCCTCCCATTCATAAAAAGGACATGATGGATTCACATCTCCATAAAGTGGTTGCCTTGTACGAACCATATGAACTTATTAAAAAGAGGACTCCTCTTGAAGATGCATTCCGTAATATAATCTCCCATTATTACTGTAACTTTTTTGCCTCCAAGCCTGTCATCTGCCATTCTTGTCACATTAAATTACCGCCATCGCTCACAGCATGGAGAATAAGAACAAAAAATAAATAATAAAATTGGTGGTATTATAATCTAAAGTAACCCAATACTTTATTCCTTTTGAACATTCAAAAGTGCTACAGATTAGCAGTGGAAGTTGTAGTGACATGTCTTTTGTGGTCAACCTATTAGTCAGTGGTAGTGCGATTATGGTAGTGATTGTAACGCCCCAAATCTAGTACCTTTTTTAAAAAAAAAAATAAAGTAAAGATTTGAAGTGTTATCAGAGTCTTTCTTATCTAATTTATGCAAAAATTACTGCTATTGGACAAATTGATAAATCAATAATGTAAATTATGAAATTTTCATATATAATTATATTTTAAAATTACTGTGATTTCGATTGTCAAATGTAACATTTCAAAAAGGCTCAAATGCCAAAACTATTAAAATAACCTGCACTTAATTAAACATTAAAAAAAAAAAAATTCAAAGAATAAAATTCTCCATAAATCCTTATCAAAAATTTTACTTGGTAACCATAAGAATTCTCCCGTTCAATCTTTTACACGTCCAGCACAACCCGCTTTAATTTAACACTTTTGTAAGAGTGAATATTTTGAACATATCCAATAAATTACGTGCAAATTCTTATATAACAGGATATAAATATAAAATGACATAACATACCGACATTTTTAAATTTAGAGCAAATTCGTCGCTATATCGGATAGCTCAAGGAATTTCTTTAGAATTTCTATATCTTGTAGGATTTAAAAATATTTGACCTAATGGTCCATCCCAAAGGATTTACATAAAAATCGACCCAAAGGTCTCAGAGTATTTCATGCCAAAATTATATAAATATCTTGAAAATAAGAATTTACCACTTTGCATTATGTATTCTTATCTCAAGTTGATATCAAATAAATCTGGAAATATGATTGTAGAATAATAGTAAAGGAAATTATATCCAACTGCGTGTAGGAAGTGAAGTTTGTCTATTCTTAAAAAAAACTCTAGCATGACTATATACATATATATATAATTTTGTCACATACACGTAACTCCAACTCAAACTAAACGACATTTCAGGTTTAATAATTTAATACAATCACATTTGAGGTAAATTAAGAATTTTTTAGATCAATTAAATTAATTATTATCAAAATTAATGAATTAATTATGTTTAATTTATTAAATTATAATATCTCTTTTTAAATTCCAAGTAATCGTACATGAATTGAAATGAAAGTTTCTTTTTATTATTTTATATTCTTTTTATTAATAAAATATAGGATTTAGAATACTTTTCTTTCTATCAAAATAACTTGGATATAAATATTTCAAAATTATTTCATTTTTAGCTCAATTTATGTTATTTAAGACGAGCTACAAAATGAGTATAATATGGATATATGTTTTATTAACTTTTATAATATTTAAATATTTGACCCCAAATAAAAATTACGATAAATTCTATAAAAATATGCATAAGAAAATAAATCATTATGCAAATAGGTAGGTTAAACTTATCACTTTAACTTTTGGACTTTAATGTGATGACAAGACTAGACATTGACTATTTCATTTGCTAAATGACCAATATTAAATTTAGACCCATAGGAAAATAGTAATTAAAATTCGAGATGTTACAGTAATAGAGTATGAACAATGATAGTAACATGCTAGTTCTGAAGAAAGGTAATGGCCATGTTGGATGCCAGGGCAGCGGTGGTGGTGGCGGCCTCTGATTGTGGAAGAAAACATGCTTTTCTAAATATGGCTTTAGATTTTTGGTAGGGTAATTTAAAATCTTGCATAACTAATTGATTGTGGAACATAGTACCAACGGTGAACAGAGGCATGATCATTGATATCTCACTGCAACGTGTCTCACAAAGTAATATTGACCTATTTATTCCCAACTCCTCTCATCCAAAGCGTACTTTCTAATCCAATATCATGTTGAGTTTTGAATGAGTTCTATCTCAGGATTACAACAGGGCACATATGGGTAAGGGCAAAATGGGGTAAGGAAATAGTTTACCCTGCATAAGACCTTGGCTCTGCCCTAGCCAACTCCCCACCCTGGCCCTATTTGTTAGCCTCCCACATAAGTTGTCTATTTATGTTTCTCTTTTTCAGGTTTTGATATGTTTAAGATAGTAAATCATCATGGAATATAGCAGTCAATTAAAAAAAGCTATACAAGGGATTCCAAAAAATTCACGATGTCGAATAATATGCAGGTGTAGTTAAGGATCATGACACCCCAAATTTAATAAACCTTGGAGTGTTATTTAAAATTTTATTTTCTTCACATTAATGCGGATAAAAAAAATGGTTCTTAATTTGCAATAATAAATATCAAGCAAAACATGGAGTTTATCTAACTTTGAAATGAAAAACATAATATCCTACTTATGAAATAAAAATGTCTTTGAACACAATTTAAAACATAATATCCTACTTATGAAATAAAAATATCTTTGAACACAATTTAAATCTAAATAATCAATTGAAAAAGATAGAAATTTTAATGCTTTATTTCTTCAAATCCTCTTGGCAGCCCGCATCACCATTTCGCCATAGATGTGATCGACCAGGATTAAACTGTAAATTATTGTAAGGTAAGTCTTTAACAATGCTCAGTAAGATACATGTTTCCTTGCATAATTATATAAAACAATAAAATAAAACACTTCATACCATGTTTTATTTGGAGTATTTCTATGATCAAATGAGACAATCATCATATAGTCATTTCGAATTCTTGAAGGATTTCGCATTTCATTTATTTTGAATTCTCGAAAGAGTTCACATTTCGTTATAAAGAACTCAAAAGAGTTTACATTCCATTAGGTCGAATTCGAAGGTCCACTAGCAATTTATGCATTTTTCATAGAATGCATAAAAGTATAAGGAAATAAACTTAAGTATCTTACTTCATTATTGAAGGTTAAAAAATAAATAAATTCTTGTGCGTGAAAATCCTCTTTTCTTTCTATACTTTTTTCTTTTTCTGCCCTTTTGGTTTCAAAAAGTAGATTTTCTTTTCACACATAATAGAATTAGGATTATAGTAAATTAAGGTTTCTGATAAACCCAAACATTCCACACATAATCTGCTCTGGAAATAGGATTAAATTAGGTAATCAATATCCTCAATTCCTCAAAATTTTATTTAACTTTGTTTTCCTTTAATTGGATCTAACTTGTTTGATGTTATCCAAATTAACTCTCTTGGATCGAAGCCTTCTAATTCATTGTAAGCTACAAAATGAGCTCAACATTGAAATATTAATTATCACTCCATCAATAATTAATTATGTGGCTCAAAATAATATTGAATTTCATACTTATTTCACTTTAGCTCCTCAACTTTTTAAAATTATTAAAAGGCATCTATAAAATTGTTGGGCATTTCAATATCCCCTCCTCAAAATAAATTTTGCTTGGGAAATTACCTTAACTAGTTGAAGAGTTTTGGGTACTTGGCCTTTACATCCTCTCTTCTAAGTAGACTCTTCAATAATTAAATGGATATAACAAGGGACAACCCTCTTGATATACCATTTTATAAGCACCATGCGGACTCAATAGAGAGAAGTGGCTTACTCGGCGAGAGATGAAGATTATGAGCTATATTTGCCTAAAGATTGTGACATGATTGATTTCAGGGGATACTATGAGGATGTCATAGCCTTATGGAACCACAAACAGCAAGAGCCTAAGCTGAATCAGGCCCGGAGGAAGAGCTCGAATCAAAGCTTGTGGAGGATCTCGAGCATAAACTCGAGCCATAGGTCTTCATTGATTTGATTACGGATTTTGAGCCCGAGTCATGTATTACTTCAGATGATGAGACTCCACAAAAGAAGATGTCAATGTCAATACCCAAAACTCTTCAACAAGCTAAAATAATTTCGAGAACAAAATTCATTGAGAGATTGCAACGCCTCAAAATTTTATAGAATAAAATTAGTAGGTGATAAGAATTTTTACTTAGATGCCTTTTAAGAATTTTGAAAAGTTGAGGAATTAAAGTGATATTCAGTATTCAGTCCAATATTATTTGAGCCAAGTAATTAATTATTAATAGAATGATAATTAATATATCAATATTATGCTCATTTTGTAGCTTGTAATTAATTAGGAGTCTTCAATCTAAGAGAGAGTTGATTTTGATAAGACCACATTAAGTTAAATCCGATTAAAAGAATATAAGGTTAAATAGAGTTTGAAGGAATTTGAAATATTCTTCAAGTAAAACCTTTACGTCCTTTTAGCCCTTGCCACAAGAAAATATATACACACACGATAGAGAGATATGGAGGCAAAAAGAGAGAAAAAGTATAGAATAAAAGAGATTTCCAAGCACAAGAATTTATTTTCTTTTCAACCTTTCAATAAAAAGGTAAGATACTTAACGTGCAAGTGGCTTATTTCCTTATGGTTTTAGGTTTTCAATTAAATATACATAAATTGTGAGTGGACCTTTGAGTTTGACCTAATAAAATGTTTTAACTCTTTTGAGAAATGTAAAATCTTTCGGAAATTCAAAATGACTACGTGATAAGTGTCTCACCAGATTAGGATTCGTCGAGGTGATGAGCGGAAAATCTCTTTTAAAACAAACGACGGTCTTTATGAGTGGCTAGTTTTGCCTTTCTGCCTAACCAACGTCCCGAACACTCTTATACGAGCAATGACCCAAACTCTTCGTCCTTTCATGGGTAAGTTCCTTGTCGTCTATTTTGACGAGATTCTCGTCTATAGTACAACGAAGGAACAACACCGAGACCATCTCAAGCAGGTTTGTTATGGGTAAGTTCCTTGTCGTCTATTTTGATGACATCCTCGTCTATAGGACGACGAAGGAACAACACTGAGATCATCTCAAGCAGGTTTGTTCTGCCCTTCGGGCAACAAAATTGTATGCAAACGCTAAGAAATGTTCTCTCTTCACCGATAGAGTTGTTTTCCTAGGATTCGTTGTATCCTCTACAGGGGTATCTGTTGATCCTGCTAAAATTCAGGCAATTGTTGATTGGCATGAGCCTAAGACTGTACATGATGTCAGGAGATTTCATGGCCTAGCTACCTTTTATTGTCGCTTCATCATGGGGTTTAATATAATCATGGCTCATATTACGGAGTGCATGAAGAAATGAGAGTTTCATTGGACACAGGAAGCGACTAAGGCTTTTAAACTAGTTAAGAAGCGAATGACGGAAGCTCATGTCATGCTCTTTCTTGACTTCTCCAAAGTTTTTGAGGTTGAGTGTGATGCCTCCGGGGTAGGAATAGGTGGAGTCCTTAGTCAAGAATGCCACCATGTCGTTTATTTCAGTAAGAAATTGAACAATGCCAAACAACGGTACTCAACTTATGATAAAGAATTGTACGCAGATGTACAGGCTTTACGATATTTGCGTCATTATTTGCTATCCCAAGAGTTTGTTCTTTATTCGGACCATGAGGCCCTACGTCATCTCACCGTCCAGAAAAGGTTGAGTTCTAGGCACGGTCACTGGGTAAAATATTTACGGCCTATTCTTTTGTTTTGAAACATAAAAAAGGGGTTGAGAACCAGACGGCTGATGCATTAAGTCGTCGATCTCCCTTTTGTCAGTTATGAATGTCAGGGTTATAGGCTTTGAGGGCCTTAAAGAAGATTACGAAACATGACCCGATTTTAAGAATATCTTTCTTGATTGGCAAGGGGGACGGTCGAATATTGTGGATGGTTTTCGCCTTGAGGAGGGTTGCCTTTTTTGAGACAATAAATTGTGCATCACTTGAACTTCAGTGCAAAACTTCATAGTATGGGGAATTCATGCAGGAGGCTTAGCCGGTCACTTTGAGCGAGATAAGACCATAGAGGAGATTGAACGTCAATTCTCTTGGCCTAGTTTGAAGACAGATGTCGCCAAGATAGTTAGTACCTATCACACCTGCCAGTTGGCTAAACAGAAG
>CAIGRP010067348.1:0-20302 GCA_903798385.1 Fraxinus cuspidata | reverse complement strand
AAAAGTAAGTTATGTTAGAGTTTTTCAAAACAATGACAATACAAATCATACTTTTTTTCATTGTTAAATATACTCGAATGAAAAATGAATCCATGGAATAGAAATCTTAGAACTAGACCTCAGTATTCCAGTGGTCATGCACAAGTCTTTCCATCATGCTGATATGTTGATACAATCTTAAAGCTAAAAAATGGAGGAAAAATAATTCAAGTGNAAGTTTTATTGCTAAAGTTTTACCGAGCCATTGGAATACCACATTGTTGAGCAAATTTCAAATTTAACAGAAAATCATGAGTTTGGAGATAATATATTTTTTTATAATTTATTTATTTATTTATTTATTGTTGTTATGCAAATGGTTTACCGTTTCGAACGGGGATCAACCTGCCCATCAGGTTGCGGGAGTCGAGGGGGCTCGGGGCAACGCCCCAAAAAGGCAAGTGCATATTTTACCTTGATGAAAGACTGGCCTGAAGGTGGCTTGGCAACATCACCGTGATTGACCACCGATCAAGTTCACATGTGCTAGAAAAAAGAAAGGGACAGTCCGCAACGAGAATGCAATCAAACTAGCAAATTAGTTAGTCAGTCAGTTAGTGCAATGGTATATTCGAAAATAGAGTTTGTTAAGGGGGGAATGCAAATAAATGTGAAGGGGTAAGGGTGAAGGGGATGAGTCATTCACGTTTTGTTGATGAGTCTAGTGGGCAGAGACCAAACCTCTCGAATGCCTTGGATCTCTTCCTCATGATATCTTTTAATTTCAAGGAATAAAAAATCATTTCATTGTTGAATTCTTTCTTACTAAACAAGGTCTTATCAAATTTTGTATCAAAGTAACCATCTTGGGAAAATGACCATCACGGATCTAGTGAGTGCACTGGAAGAACGAATAGATGGAATCGGGGGAGAGGTGCAAGAGGAAATATGAATCATGAGAGCAAAAATTCAAAAGGATCTATCAGCGATGATGGAGCAGTTTGAATTCATAAGGCAGAGATGGGAGGGGATGAAGATGAAGATGGACCGTAAGGAAAAAGGTGGCAACATCTATCATTTGATTGGGAGAAAATAGAAAGAGTGTCAATTTGCTTTGAAGGGGAACCTCTAGCTTGGTTCCAATGGGAAGATAACCGGAAAGTAATCTGGAGCTGGGAGGAATTGAAGGAGCAATTGCTGGAACGATTTCCCCCATCATAGTAGGGCTCACTTTTGAAGAAATTTCTATCGTTAAAGCAAGAAGAAATAGTTAAGGAGTTTTTGAGGCTCTGGTCGCTCAATTACCAGCGATTCCAGATGATGTCATGGAGGGTAATTTCATTAACGAGTTGAATGCTCCTATCAGGGCTTAGGTGAAAATGTTGAAACCTCGTGGGTTGGGCTTCATCATGGCATCGACCCAACGGGTAGAGGATCGCAATCAATTGTTAAGGCAAGCTACTATGTCCAAACAGAGGTAAATTGAGTTTTTACAGCCCACAATTATATCCATACAACCAAGCACTCGGCCTGCACACCACAAATCCATTATGTTCTTCTACTCTAAAAGCGATGATGCCAGTAACTATAGTTTGTTCGGTGCCTGCTGCAAGAGATGCGCCTCCGTTTAAAAGACTGTCAGATGACGAGCTTCAACGGAAGAAAGAGAATGGTCTGTGTTACAAGAGTGATGTAAAATATGGGTCGGGTCATAAACGTCGTAATAAGTAGCTCCAAGTTCTAGTGGTGCAAGAAGAGGGGAAGTACACGAGGATGGAGTGGAAGAGGAACAAGAAACTAAGGTGGGTGATTTGGTGGAACTTATTAATTCCGCGGTCAGGTTCACCACTCCAAAAACCATGAAGTTAAAGGGGTCAGTCCTGAGACATTCGGTGGTGGTTCTCATCGATTGTGGGGCAAACCACAATTTTATTTCTGAGGAGTTGGTTATGCAGGTGGAGTTGCTCACTATGGGAACATCTAACTACTGTGTCCTCATGGGAACAAGTATTTCATTTCGAGGAAATGGTGTGTAAGGGTATCGTGATATCTCTGCCAAGTATTGATGTGGTGGACGATTTTCTTCCGTTGACGCTAGGTTGTATAGGCATAATATTGGGGATGAAATGGCTAGGTAGTCTGGGAAAAATGCAGATGAACTGGGGAGAATTGACTATGAGATTTAAAGTGGATGGAGAAACTAATTTGCTACAGGGAGATTCTAGTTTAATCAAATCACAAGTATCCATGAGAACGATGATTAAGGAGTTCAAGGAGGGTGGACGGGGGATGTTATTTGAACTAGGAAGTATGGGAGTGGAAAGTGGAAAAGTACTAACTTTGCTTCCTAATCTATTCACAGAAGTGGGTTTTCAAGTGGCCCAACTAGTTGCCACCAACTCGTGGCCGAGACCATGCCCTTGTGCTACAGCCAGGGTCTATGCCTGTGAATATTAGACCATATCGCTACCCTCACTTTCGAAAAAATGAAATTGAGAAAATGGCCCTAGACATGCTGGCGGCTGGAATTATCCAGCCTAGTTTAAGCCCTTTTTGAGCCCCGTGTTGCTGGTGAAAAAAGGATGGCAACCGGTGATTTTGTGATGACTACTGCGCCCTCAACAAGATTACAACACCCGATCGATTTTCGATACTTGTGATCAATGAGTTATTGGATGAATTATATGGAGCTAGAATCTTTTCAAAATTGGACTTGAAGCCTGGTTATCATCATATCAAAATGAGGGCAAAAGACATCCCAAAGCCAGCTTTTTGAACACATGATGGTAATGATGGCAAAAAAGCTCACTGGTTCGGGAGGCTTGGGCTTTGCTCAGAAAAAGTCCGAGCCGGGCCAGGTTCGGGCTCGGTTAGATCGAGCCTAAGCCCTGGCCGAGGCCCATTTTGGGGCATCGACCCAAGCCCGGCCCGTGTGGCTTGTCGAATCACACAGGCCGGCCCGTACAAGCCGGCTGTATAAAAATAACTTGTACAGGCAGCTAAGCTATCCTGTTGAAATTTTCAGAAAAAAGAAATAGGTTGTCAAAATTTTTAAAATTTGACTATACGTAATTATCTAATCAAAGTACAAATAATTTTCAAAATTTGAATTTTATTCGTTTACAATTTTAAATCCGCCTACGATGATTGTAGCCGGTTCCAAATCCGGATAAATGAGGAGAGTTTTAACATTTATTTAATTTATAGTACGTATAAACCGTACAAATTTTAAATTCTTTAAGGAAAAAATTTAGATTTGACATGAAAAAAAAGGGCGGCTCGGCCCGGCCCGCTAATGCTCGAGCCAAAAGCAAGCTCGGCCCGGCTCGTGCCCAAAAAAGTTCGCCCCAAAAAAGCTCGAGCTTAGCCCGAGCTTCGAGTTTCGGCTCGTGGCTCTGCTCGGCTCGTTGACATAGCTACGTGATGGTTACTATGAAATCCTAATAATGCCCTTTGGGATGACTAACACCCCCATGACTTTCAAGGTTTAATGGATGAAGTATTCAAGCCTTGCGGAAGTTCGTACTTGTATTCTTTCACCTTATATTAGTCTATAGTGGATCGGTGGAAGAACACAAGGTCCATTTAAAGATAGTTCTATGGTGCTTTCAGGAGCATAAATTGTATGCCAATTAGAAGAAGTGTATGTTTGGTAAATAACAACTTGAATACCATGGCCATATCATATCAGGAGAGGGCGTGTCGACCTATTAGACCAAAATGGAAGCAATGTTGAAATGGCATGCGAGGTTTTCTTGGGCTCACTGGTTATTTCAAGCGGTTTGTGAAAGGATATGCTAAGTTGGCATGGCCTTCAACGAAATTATTGAAGTGAGACATGTTTCATTGGAATGCAAATGTTGAGGCAGCCTTTCACCAGTTGAAGATTGCTATGACCGAGGTTTCAGTTCTTGCCTTACTGGATTTCTCTCAAGAACTTGTGGTAGAGACAAATGCTTCAAGACATGGGTTGGGGATAGTTCTAATGCAAAATCAACATCCAATCGCTTATTTTAGCCAAGTTTTACCTCGGAATGTACGACGTAAATCTATTTATGAGCGGGAGTCGATGGCTATTGTGTTTGCAATTCAAAAGTGTTGTCATTATTTAATGGGTCGACATTTTGTGGCGAGGATGGACCGATGAGTCTGAAGTTTCTTATTGAACAACATATTGTCAGCGATGATCATCAGAAGTGGTTGACTAAATTGTTGGGTTTTGACTTCGATATCCAGTATCGCAGTTTTGAAAATAAGGCAGTCGATGCTCTTTAAGAATGTAGTCAGCAATGAACATTTTATCGTTGTCAGTTCTGCGAGTGTTACAGTTGGAAGACATTAAGAAAGAAGTAGCTGAAGATGTCGAGTTGGTAACATGTCTGCAATCCGGGCAAGTGGTTAATGCTGGGTACTCGTTAACGGACTGAATCTTGCGTTACAGAGGGCATGTGGTATTGCCAAAAACCTCCCCTTTAGTGACAATCACGTTGAAAGAGTGTCATGATACTAGCGTTGGAGGCTATTCGGGATTTTTAAAAACTTATAAATGGATTGTGAGGGAGGTGTATTGGACTAGGATTTCAAAAGATGTTAGAGGCTTCGTGGCTCAGTGTGCATTTTGCCAGTAAAGCAAGTATATGGTGTTATCACCTAATGGTCTCTTATAGCCCCTCCCTATTCTCGAATCAATATAGGCGGATGTCTCTATGGGCTTCATCGAGGGGTTACTGAAATCGGGAGGTTTAGACACGATCTTAGTTGTGGTGGACCACTTGAGCAAGTATGGGCATTTCATTGGCTTAACATCATTTCACTGCGCTCTCGGTAGCAGATGTGTTTGTTCGAGAGATTGTTCATCTTAGACTGTGATTGGATTTTCATGAGTAAGTTATGGGTGGAACTTTTTAAGGTATAGGGAACGATTCTCAAGCATAATACTGCATATCAACCCCAAACACACGATTAAACCGAAACAGGTGTTTGTAGATGTATTTGAGGTGTTTTTCATCCAGCAAACCATGTTCTTGGAGTCAGTGGTTGTTGTGGGCTGCATTCTGGTACAACACTTCCTTAAGCACAGCAACTAGACACGCCTTTTCAGATTGTTTACAGTCGTGATCTGCCCCCAATTTTGCCGTTTGAGAAGGGTTCTACAGTGGTATCTTTAGTGGAGCTGTTATTATTGGAGATGGATGAAGTGTTATTGGAACTGAAAATGCAGCTTGCTCGTGCCTAGCAGAAAATGAAATAGGTGGCAAACGGGAATCGTTGCAAGATCCATTTCGAAGTGGGCGAATTGGTGTATCTTAAACTCCATCCACATCGTCAGGAATTTGTAGCCATTTGGCTACATGCCAAGCCTTCTCCACGATACTTTGGATTGTTTGAGATTGAGGCAAGAGTTGGACAGGTTGCTTACAAATTGAAACTTCCTTCTGATATTGCTATACATTTGGTTTTCCTTGTATCAAAACTCAGGAAGGCCATCGAAGCTGTTCAAACAGTCTCTCAACTGCCTCCACAACTCACATCAGATACACAATTCCATGTGGAGTCGACAGCAGTGTTGCAGGTCAAGCAGAGTTCTTCTAACAATGAGCTGGAAGTATTGATCAAATGGAAAGGTTTTCCCGAATTTGAAGCCACTTGGGAACCCTTTGAATTGATTCGACATTAGTTCCCTGACTTCCACCTTGAGGACAAGGTGGATTTTGGGAGGAGGGGGGAGTAATGATAGACCACCGATCAAGTTTACCTATGCTAGAATAAAGAAAAAGGACAGTCTGCAACGAGGAGGCAATCAGAGTAGCAAATTAGTTAGTCAGTTACTTAGTGCGAGGGTATATTGGAAAACAGAGTTTGTAGCAGCACCAAACACCAAAGAAGGTAAGTTAAATATATTACTAGGTTCAATGCTCAAAAATTAATGTTGATCTTCTACTCTGTGAATCTGAATCCGACGAGCCAATTATAAGGCCTGAATAGAAATTTTGCTCTAATTATGCAGGTTACGCAAACACAGGTTGAAAGGTGAAAAAGTAGGGACATCTCAAGGTAATGGTTGTATTGCCTAGCTTTCCTGATAATATCCGAAGAAATGAAGATGGTGACTTTTGGGTAGTGGTTCACTGTCGACAAACCATATATGCTTATTTATTGGCTCTATACACGAAACTGCGGTAGTTCATGCTGAAGCTTCCAATTCCTACAAAGCTCCATTCTCTAATGCACTTGGATGTCCTTCTCATGCAGTGGTCATGAAGTACAACCCCAGAAGGTAAACTTTTAAAAATTTTGGAGGATAACCAAGGAAAAGTAGTAAAACTTGGGAGCCAAGTCGAGGAGAAGGATGGAAAGCTTTAGATTGGAAGCGTCTTAATGCCATTTGTTGCAGTTTAAAAATTAGACTAAGAATTGGTGTAGCCTCCTCATTTTTCTAATGTAAAAAGGTCCCTATTAATTGTGTGGGTTGTGCTCCTTGTCCCGGTCATTGAGCCTGGACAAGGAGGGTTTTCCTAATTGTGTAGAGAGTGGAACCAGAGTACGTTACCACTCTTAATTAGATGACAAGGCATGCTACTTTGCCTTGGACTAAAATAAAATTGTAGGTGGATTCATAATTTTTTCCATTTTTAAAGAATAATGTTATTTGTATATCATGATTTACAGATTGAATTACAAGATGATGTGTACTATATTAATTGACTTCTAATTGACTTTCTTCCCTAAATTATCTTTTTGCAATTTAAATGCTTGGAATGAAAATTAGAATAATGCAGTTTTTAAGAACGGTCATTATTTAGCCTCTATTTGACTTTCCTTAAATAAAAATTATTTATTTCACGTACTCATTTTCAATCATAAATTTACAAAATAAAATATTTTGTATGTAAATCTAAAATTTTTTCCTCCTTTTTTACCCTAAAATTTTCAAAAATTCACTATTTAAAATATTATTACCTCTTATTCCTCATTATAATGGCCATCAAGCGGGGGCTTAATGAATTCAGAGAATAGTGCTATTTTTTTGTTTTATAAGATAAGAGATGACCTTGATCTTAGCATTACTGGAGTTCAAATGGATCCCAACTTTATTAAAAAATATGAACCACGGGAATTGCTTGTACAAATGGCATTACTTGAAAATTAGAGATTAGGGATTTTTTGATTCTTTATCCGCCGATGTAAAAAATATCCATTTTCACCACTTGTACTATACCTTAATCATTGTTCGTTAGAAATTATTTGAAAATATATTTCTCCAAAAGTGATTTTTTTTTTTTTGAAAAATGTGTAATTAAAAGTATGAAAATTCTAACTTTATATGAAAACTTATTTTATTAAAATAATATGTAATTAAAAATGAATTTGAGAAAAAAAAATGAGTTTAGAAAATAATCAAACAAGCCCCCCATATCTTTACTCAAGTATCTATTATATATTAAATATCATATCAAGTGAGAATAATTTTTTGGACAATTTTAACTTTACTATAATTAAATTATTTCAATAATACTCTACGTTTCATTTTTCAATATGTAATAAATACTACAAAATTCTTGTTGTGTGTGAATTTCGTATTATTAATTTTCAATTAATTAATATTCACATTAATTCAGACTCCATAAATCTTTACTTAAGGAATTGTAATGCGTGTTTAAATTCGTGTATTAGCAATTATTTTTTATATATTAAATGCAGTATAAAAATGATACTCATTTGTAGTATTTCATCAGCACAAAAAAAATTAAATAATAAAAATTGAGTTTTGAAATTACAATTTCGATTTCTTAAATTTTTATACTAAATTTTATTTTTTTAGTTCATTTGAAACTCATCAAATCCTCCAAACAAATTAATATCAAATATTACTTTTACAGCACTTGTAAAATATTTCAGAATAACGTGTATTTCAACTTTAACTGGGAAATAAAAATGGGCCAAACCCGTATTCCAATCGGTTAGATCCTTCCGTAAAAGTGCCAAGTATAATCGGTTCGGGTCACCTACCGGGAATGACGGGTCTTCCCTTAAATCCTCTCTTCCGGTGAAACTGAAAGCAGTTCAGTCTTCTCCCTCTCCTCTCTCTCACACGCGGGCCTGCAGAGTCATACACGACGCTCAGGTGGAGCGACGACTGGTATAAACACGTAACGCCCTAATTACACGCGCTCTTTCGCCTTTTGTATATCGCCTTACAATGTACCATCAACATGCACGCCCTTTGAGACATGGGCCGAGCCGGGTCGGGTTTGAAGAACGGAGACCCCGGAAAACCCTGCCACTGCCAATTGAAAACTGAGACTTTAAGGTCTAAGGACATAGTACTGTTCAAAAACCCCAGTTTTGAAAAACCCCCCAAACATAAACCTTATCCCTCCTTAGGAATTTTGTTACTAATTTGAGGTTTTCAATTTCCTGTTTTGGTTTATTTGTCATAAGCTAATTCTTTCCTGATTATTTATCTAGAAATTTAAATAATGAATTTTCTTTTTCTTTTTCTTTTTCTTTTTCAGATGATATTCTGAATTCTAGTATTCATAGCTCGAAGCCAGCGGCCAAACAATGGTGAGTTAGAAATTGTAGTATTTTGATATATTAAAACACATATAAACTCACTATTCCGTGGTTGTAGTTTCTTAGTTACCCTTCTAAGCCATTTCTGTGTTAGTATTGTTTATGATCTGTCATCTATTTTAACTTTTGATGGAATTTTTTCGAAGGCTGTTTATTGGAATTTCACATTGAATTGCAGTCAGATATAAGAAAATGGTTCATGAAGCAACATGATAAGGGCACTGGGAATGGGAATGCATCAAAGACTGCAAAGCCCTCTGGAGTTGAGAAGCCTGTTCCTCAGCCTGAAAAATCGGTTTGTTTCTTTTAAATGTGACTTTTTTGGTTATAGAAGCTTACCTTGATCACGAATAGAAAGTCCAAGTGGGTTCAATTTTGTTGAAGAAAAATAAATTAGCAATCTTAGTAACTAGAATGATTTCCAACTGTAGATTTGTAAAGCATTTTATCTTGTTTTTGAAAATTAATTGATATTTTATATTTCAGTATCAAGTGCTGTTCAACTTGTTGCTTAGGAAGCAGATGGGAAAGATAAGGAAAAACAGACAGAAATATAACAGCGATTTAATAGACACTAGCAGATGTGAAATGTGGTGATGTAGGCAACTAAATGTAAACATGGAATTGGCAAAGTCGAACCAACATTCATCTCTTTCTTTGTTTTGACCTTTTGTTTTATATTTCTCCGTGTTTTTTTATCAGCAATTATAAACAGAAAAATTAGACTGGCATTTTACGTTTATTTTGGTTCCCAGGTACAAGAATCCCAAGAAAGTTCTGGCAGAAGGAAAACCAGCAAATATTTTTCTAAAGAGAAACAAAATGTGAAAGATGAGATGGAAGTTGAGGAGGTTTCAACAAAAAGAAAGGCCCAAAGGGGTAGTGGGGAGTCAGACAGTGATGTCAAACCCCCTGGGAAAAAAGTTTACAAAGTCGAGGATGACGATGATGATGAAGATTTTGTCACGCCTTCTAGGAGGGTATCAGTTGATGCCACCCGGAACAAGAAATTGAAAAGTGGGGTGGGTAAGGGAGTTGCTCAAAAGCTTACTGATGAAAGTGACGAAGATGACGCTGGAAAAGCAAAATCTAATCTCAAACCTGTTGGTAGGGGGCGTGGAGGGAAAATTGCTTCAACCACTTTAACTACTACCACAGACATGGATTTGGATGCTGATGGAAGTGATAAAGAGGATGTTGATGATAAAGATACTAAATCTACCAAATCTGGTGGACGAGGCCGTGGTGGAAGAGGCACCCCTGCAGGTGGAAGAGGCCGAGGCGGCGGAGGACGGGGCGGATTTATGAATTTTGGAGAAAGGAAAGATCCTCCTCACAAAGGAGAAAAGGTATTAACATTCTGAAATCTGGATTATATGTGTAAAATGGCACTTGTTGACATCGACTGTTCTTCTTGCATGTCAGGAAGTCCCTGAAGGTGCTTCTGACTGTTTAGCTGGTTTGACTTTTGTGATTAGTGGAACACTTGACAGGTAATCCTTTGAATATTAAGGAGTTTGTAAATACAGTGTATGTACGATCAACATATGCATGCACACAAGCACGCCTTCAAACTATATATAGGTGTATGTATGCACAAATGCATAAATACATGCATATACTTATACTTGGGCTTACATTTAACCACAAAACTATGCTTGGGCTTGTCTATATTTGAATAATCTACTATACTGTTATGGCTTATGTGTTGCTTCGTTTTGGAAGCACAATTTGGGATTATTATTTTCTTGATATTTTTCATGCATGGTGCTTAGATATTTTTCATATTCGGTTTAATCTACCTTTTAACCTTGTTACGTTCTTCCAGTTTGGAAAGAGAAGAAGCTGAGGACTTGATTAAACGCTATGGTGGTCGTGTTACGGGATCTGTCAGCAAAAAGACGGTGAGTATTTTGATTTGCATGCCATTCTTCATTCTTAGGCTTGGCCTTATTCTGCTAGCATATTACTGATGTAGTTTCTTGCAGAATTTTCTCCTGTGTGATGAAGATATTGGTGGACGGAAATCTGCTAAGGCTAAAGAACTTGGGTTTGTTTTTATGTTTTTTTTTGACTTGTGGTGTTTTATGTTAGCATTATTTCCTTTGTTTCCCCAATTCTCATATCTTTATTCATATTTTCACCTGGATTGCTTTTTATAGCACTAAATTTCTTACGGAGGACGGTTTATTTGATATGATTCGCGCATCAAATAAATCGAAAATAAGCATACAAGAATCAAAGAAGCCACTGGATAAGGTTGCTCCATCTCCTCCAAAGAAGAGTTTTCAAAAGCCGGAAACAAAGAGTATGCGTTCCCTTAACCACTATTTTTTTCTCATGCGATGTTTTCATAATGCTGCTTTTGTGAGGGTTTATTGTACTGACATGGTTATTTGGATGGGCAAATTAATACTCTGTTCGACAGTAGCTTTTTCCATTTGGATAGAGGCTTGGTTTAAGCTTTTAAAGCGTGTTTCTGATTGACTGGTAAAACTGTAAAATATTATTGACGCGGGATATAATAGGAGAATTGTAGGAGAAGGGGAAAGGGAGAGAGGAAGAGTAAGGAGGGGGGAAAGAGAGAAGAAGAGGGAGGAGAGAAATAGGGGAAGAATATCGATTTATTTTTTTCATCAAAGGTCCTTGCAATTACATTGCATAGACCCTTTTATATAGGATTTTCAAGACCCTATTCGAAGTAAGAAAATATTATGAAAGGTAATAAATCAAACACTAATAAAGTTTCCTAAAATACGCATTAAAATTGAAAACTAATTATAATAATATCCTTTCTAATTCTCCATCATTTCTTCCCGGTTGAGAGGACTTGACTCCGATGAGGTAGATTGCAACGTCTTGACCATGGAGGGCGATCTTTTATCCTCACCAAATAACGATACCATCTATATACAATTGAATTAGAAAAACATTCTCATGAACTGACCAAGGGGGATGGTCTTTTCTTTTAACATAGCAGCGATAAAGAACTTCAAGAAGCAACATCACATGCAATACATCTACAAAAGTTACTACAAAATTATTCTAGTTTGATTTTTCTGTCAAAAACTCCTTTGCTTGCGTATCAAATAAAGATCTTTTTTTGCTGGATTAAATCTTTACACATTCCTTGACTTGAATTGTTCTTCTTATTTGTATTGCTAAGATGATAAATAATTTATTGTTCATATCAACTAACTATCCCAATTGGATATCGAATAATTAAATTTATTCACATTCAACTCACTTAGCTGATAGGATATAGCTAGCTGAGTCAAATCTTTACATGTTCCTGTGGCTTGATTGGTTGTTCTTATTGGTATTGCTACGATGATAAACATTTTATTCTTCCTATTAAAAACACATCCACTTGGGGAATGAATATTTAAATTTATTCACCTTCGACTCACTTTTCTGATAGGATATAACCGTCGTCAATGACCACAGTTAGTGCATATGGTGGATTTACTGCTCTTTTGGTTGGCTGTTGAGTTTATAGCTATATGTTGTTTGATGTTCAACTGATATATAGGCTGCACTGTTTTCTTAGCCTCTGTTTGGTACGGATTAAAATCAGAGTCAACAATTTATTTTAACCACATATTTCATATGCTCCACAGCTTTTCAACCACACATTTTATCAACTTACATCAAAATATACTAAAAATCTAATTTTAATTCCAACCAAATAGGGGCTTAATTTGATTTTAGTTGAAGAAATCAGCTGGTAGGCAATGGAACATGTTTCCATTTATCAAGATTATCCTCATCTTCTCCTTTTAATTAATTAGAGAGTATCTTCTTTTTTACGTTTTTCTCGTTCATCGATTTTAATTTCTGATTGCTACCCTTCTTGTGATGTTTCTAGAGCGTGCAAAATAGGCGTATAGCTATTCTTGTTCACAGTGTTACAGTAGAAATCATGCTCTGTTGGGACCCATTTTCTTCTTCTACCTTCTTTTGGTTTGAATAAAGTTTATCAGAGGAAATTGTCAGCTTTTTTGGATTGATAAAGCTGTTTATAGTTTAGATATCTCACCTTATATGTTACAGGAGCATGAATGATATGTGAGCTGAAACACTTGCATGTTTTTTCTGTTGCTAATGTTGCTTTAGCTGTTGTTTGGTTAATATGTACGAGTCTCTTGTCAGGAGTGATGCATCAAATACATTTCTGGTGGAAGTTGAAGTTTTAATTTCTTATGGTTTCAAAAATGGTTTTCAACTGAGTCCCACCATGAAAAGATAAGACAATGTATATGGAGAAACAAATTGTGAACCTAAATCCTTATGAGTTGTGCTCAATTTGATTGTTTGTGACTACGTGGGCATCATCACATACAGTAGTACTAATTTGCACATATATGATTATGCAAGTTTAAATGAACTATAAACATTTTCATGCCGATTTTTTATTTTATTTTTGCTGCATCTTTGTCAATATATCCATAAAGACTCGTGTGGTGAGGTTGATCTTGTTCATTGCATGTATATCTTCTTTGCCTTTTTTTGTTAATTATCAAAGCCTCACTGTTGTTCTTCATAGCTATATTATAATTGATACTAAATACGTGGTTTTCCCAACAGGATGGAAAGTTACAACATTATTACTTCTCATTTATGGTTATCACTCTGGATATGTTTTATAATTGTTGGGCTTTAATTTGAAAAATTGTTGGAACTTGTTCTCTAGAACGAGTTGGTCAAAATGTTGCAACGAGCGTAGTTGTGAAAGGTTTGCCTCCAGCTGCCTCCTTGCCCAAGCGAAAAGATCAACCTACATCTCAGTCTGGGTTGCCATGGACCGAAAAACATAGACCAAAGGTTCCAACTGATATTGTTGGGAATCAGTCAGTGGTATGTTTGTTGAGTGCTGCCATCTTAGCTTTAATTTCTAAAGATATCCCTCTATGCAAAGATGTCTTTATCTGAAAATGCTTTACTAGTAATAGCTGGTTAAATGCAGGTGAAGCAGCTTCATGATTGGCTGTCAGACTGGAATAAGAAATTCCTTAATACTGGTCAAAATGGAAAGGGAAAGAAACAGAATGATTCAGGTGCTAAAAAGGCTGTACTACTAAGTGGTAACCCTGGCATAGGGAAGACTACATCAGCTAAATTGGTTAGTCAGATGCTTGGTTTCCGGACAATTGAGGTGAAGCTCAGTGATCTTCCAGTTGTTTCCATTTCTTTCAGATCTTTTAGATCATCAGTTCATCCAGTAATGTAATTTTTTTGGTTTTGTCTTTAGTATTAATAACTACATTCATTTTACATAGGTTAATGCTAGTGACAGTCGTGGGAAGGCTGATGCTAAAATTGAGAAAGGAATTGGTGGAAGCACTTCTAACTCTATAAAAGAACTTGTTAGCAATGAAGCCCTAAGTCTTAACATGGAACGGTTAGTCTTTACTCTTTCATGATGCTTGCTTCTGAGAGTTACATGAACGAATTCTTAATTGCTTATTACTTTTGCAGCTCTCAACGCCCAAAAACAGTTCTTATTATGGACGAGGTTGATGGTATGTCTGCAGGAGATAGAGGTGGAGTGGCTGATCTTATTGCCAGCATTAAGATCTCCAAAATTCCTATAATCTGCATATGTAATGATCGCTACAGTCAGAAGCTAAAGAGCCTCGTGAACTATTGCCTACTTCTAAACTTCCGGAAACCAACAAAGCAGCAGGTCCTTTTGATTTATTTTGTCTTATATTTGCATGCTAAATAAAAGTAAAAGAATGTTTGCATCCATTTTAAATTCTAATAGATCAGATTTGTATGTATGACTGTTTTGGGGATGAAGTTGATGGGGGTATATGTGGGTATTGACGAGCTTGGCCAGAAATTTTTTTCCACTGACATTGAAGTTAGTTTCCTGCGAGGGACGTGTACATTTTTATGTTGTTTTAAGAAAGTTCGCTTAATAAATTATGAAGTTGAGAGTATAATAGAGATATTAAATTGTCTCTTTTGGCATAGATTATAAACATTCTATTGTAACTGAAGGTAAATTTCTTGATCTCACTATCTCAGAAGTTCGGCCATTTATATAGACATGTCGTGTGTCAATAACACCCACAGAGTTGCAATTAGAACTTCAGATAATTATGGAAGTGTGCTTATGTTGCTGCTTCAGATTTCAGTGATAATTCAGTTTGTAAGAGAGTATTGTTCATTAATTTTTTTTCTAGCAAGAGAGGATGCAACAAAACTGGCCATGCATTTTGGTCCTATAAGTCCTCCAATCGTCATCATTGGCTGGAAAATGTGATTCATAGTAGTTGGTCTCTGTTTGGCGCAGAGCTCTGGTTTGTGTGCAGCTATAATCTGCTTATTTTATAAACTTGTGCTTGACCCCTACTGAGGCAATATAACAAACTGGTTAAAACTAGAAATTTTTATGGAGGATTTAGATGCTGTTTTAGTTGAAAAGTTTAATTCGCAACAAAAAATATAAGAACTTGTTCTAAAAATCTTCTCCCAGCTCCCCAAATCTGTTGTGTGCACATCTATATTTGATGAACATAGTAACAAAATAGCAAAATGAAATGGCAATTGTTGCTCGTTACTTGATTAACATTTTGACAAAACTATTATGCCAATTATAGATGGGGAAGAGGTTATCGCTGATAGCCAAGCAAGAAGGACTTGAAGTTAATGAGGTACTCTCTCTCAAAAACACTTTTTTTCTGTCAAATAAAAGTATTGCTCTTTCTATGACTTTCACGGCAATCTTAATTCTTATATCTAGCTGGAGTTCACATGGAATTGATAGTTGCATCTTTGATTGGATGCGATATAACTAAGGTGGAGATTCTTCGTAACCAGTTATATGGTTATGAGGGCCTAAACTTGTATGAGTTTGAAAATATCTATTCATGGTATTTTTTCATTAAATGAGACTAGTCTGATCTTCACTCACAGATACCTCCATGTTGCACATTAATGTTTTACCTTTCTTGCAAGTGAAAAGTGTAATTTAGAAGCCACAACTAATTAGCATCTGACGCATTTTGGTTAATTGATGAAGTATTTTATTCTTCCCAGACAAATGATTCGATTTTGATCTTTCTCTCCTGACTTTTATATAAAGATATGAGCCTAGAGGCAGAAAGGAAATGATAAATACTCAAACTGATAATCTATGTTTCTGGCTCCCCAAAAGAAGAAAAGCTATTATTCTATTATAGCAGGATGTGGAAAAGGTACCATAGGCTATATGGAATTAGATCCGTCTTAAATTGGAAACTTTTTCATTGCCTATAGGCTGGAAAACATGCCGCTATCTATACGAAATAAAGTTTAACACTGCCTTTGTATGGAGTTAGATTTGCCTACAAAACCTGGTAAAGATACTGTAATGCAAGTACCATGATTTAACACTTGCTTTAAATGGAGATCCCAAGCTGACCAACTTATTCCTGATTGGTTCTGAGTTCATCTTGTAATGCCCTACATAATATATATTTTTTTTTTTTGCATCGCACCATGTATGATCTGGAGTACTTTAGCTCTAAGCATATGAACATTTTGTTGCACAAGACTTGGTCTTATATGTTTGAATTATTGTATGTTTTTTTGTACTAAAATATAGATTACGCAAGTGTGTCGATGCTGACATCCGTGGGAAATTATTTTATAATTAATTTTATCTAAATATTTATGTGTTATTAGAAGTAATATATATTTTGAAATTCTTGAATTTTAAAGCTCATTTCTTTTCTACATCTGAGCATATTTCTATATGTATTATACCATTTTCATTTCTATTATTTTTTCTGTTTACCTCTTTTTTGTGATTGTCTATCTAGCTATCTGCTGAGATGATGTTTTGTTTCTAATCATAGATTGCAATTGAGGAACTGGCAGAGAGAGTTAATGGAGACATGCGTATGGCCCTGAACCAACTGCAGTATATGAGTCTCTCCATGTCTGTCATCAAATTTGATGACATTAAACAACGCCTTCAAAGCAGTTCAAAGGATGAAGATATATCACCCTTTACAGCCGTTGATAAGTATGTCTCACATCAATCTTTGTTTAGTCTCTTAAATACTAATCTTGTGTTTCTCTATTCATCCTTTGTTCTAGCTATGCTATTTTCATGTGGGATAGTCATCCTTTGTTCTAGCTATGCTATTTTCATGTGGGATAGTCTTTTTACCTCCCTTTTGTTCCTTGTCAGTGATTCTAATTTCTTTGATAGATTGACTTCTGATTCATTACTTGCGAATATGGTAGTGATGGCAAAAAAACCGGCAAACCAGATACCCGCGGGATTATCCGCTTAATCGGATATTTGGGTCAGGGACGGGGTAGGTATGAGTAACAAGTAACCCGCCCGGCCCTGCCCCCGTTCCGTTCCGTTTAATTTTTTTTCTTTTATATTAGAATTCAATACTTTAAATGAAAAACTCAACACAATTTCATTACTTCTAATAGAAAATGGCAACTAAGATTATCTTAGAAATATGACAAATAATAAAAGCCTTAGTTTACCAAATATATTTGAATAATTTAACTTTTAAAAATAAGTAAAGATTAAAAAATATATTATTGTTTCAATCTAATGAATGTGGGAAATAAAATGAATTATCAAAAATTTTAAAAAATCAAACGGGGTATATACTTTAAATGGAAAACTCAACACAATTTCATTACTTCTAATAGAAAATGGCAACTAAGATTATCTTAGAAATATGACAAATAATAAAAGCCTTAGTTTACCAAATATATTTGAATAATTTAACTTTTAAAAATAAATAAATTAATTAAAAAATATATTATTGTCTCACTTTAATGAATGGGAGAAATAAAATGAATTTTAAAAAACTTTTAAAAAAAAGGGCAGTAAACTGGGCAAGGGACCCGCCCCAACCCGCCTTAAACGTGTAACGGGGTGGGTACGGGGCAGGGGCAGGGGCCAAGGTAGGTTGCCCAGACCCTCCCCGTTGCCATCCAGAATATGTTGACACACGAGTTAAAACTGATGTGTCCACTAATTGCCCCTGTCGAAAAAAATTAAACAATTAAAAACTTTATTATATATAAAAGAATAGTTTTTGCAACTCCCATTTCAACTAATTTGCCTAAGCAGCCTAACAAAGAAGAGAAGTACAAAATAGTGAGGAGAGAGATTGCTTTGTGGGGGAGTAGATGTCCAATCGCGAACCGCTGCACTATTATATCTTATCATTGGGAATCCATTAGGACCATAACATCTACAATTATCTGTAAGTAGTGCTCCTTACTAAAATGGAAACTTTATTACAATTATCTACAAAATAAAATGAAGAAATTCCAGCTCCTAAGTTACATTTTGCTGATACAGGCTGTTTAATTTCAATGCTGGAAAGCTGCGAATGGATGAGAGAATTGACCTTAGCATGAGTGATCCCGATCTTGTCCCACTAATTATTCAGGTATGATGTATTCTCAAGATTAACATTTCATAGTTTACTGATCCATAAATCTCACTATTTGACTCATCGTACTAGTTGCACATGTTTTTCAGTTTGGATATACCTGGTCTATCCTTTTTATGCTGCACTAACATGTTGAAATGTTTGTGTTACAAACATCTTTGGACTAGCAGAAATTGGTTTACAAATATGCGTGATGCATGATCATTATGTTTAGTGTTGAAGGCTAAGTTCAAATAAATAAATGTGCCCCCTCTAACCGATTAAGCTTTTGGATGAGGTGTTTACTGTGGTTTCCGAGACAAAAACTTGGTGTTCAATTCTTGCCTCACCAATTTGTGAAAATTGTGTTTTGAAGACTAAATCTGAATAAGTGTGTCACTTTTTAACGGTTTAAGCTTTTAGATGAGGTGGTGCAACAATGAGTTAAACTTGACACTTTTTGTGCTCTCCAAGGTTCAGAATCTCTAGATTAAGACGAATGTAACTGCTGGAAAGTTTTGAAATCAGTACGTAATTGGTTTGTAAGATTTATGGTTTTATCCTTGTCTATCACACCTGTCTGGACCCCCATTGATCTTATGGATTTGAATTCTAGTTAACATGCTAATTTTTTACCTGGATTCTCCCGAAACAATGTTTTCTGTCAAGCGTGCTGTTTGTGAGCTCATTTTTCTCCTTATCTCCTGTCTCATTCATTCTGCGCCCCCCCCCCCCCCCCCCCTACATTGGCCCAATTTTCCCCCAACAAGTTCATTCTTGTTATCAATTTAATTATTTTGAGCTATTCTATTTGAGGTGTTTAAATGACTTCTTATTTTTCATGAATGTCGGTGTACCGAATTTGTTTCTATGTAGTAAGTTTGTTCTGCTGTTTGTTGCTTCTTTCGACCTACTAATTTATATAGTCAATTTTCTTTTAAATCAATATTTGATTACATAATTAAAAAAAAATCAGAAATCATATTTTGCGTATAAAAAATTGGTACTAGATGAAGTTCGTGTGTATATGTGCATGTTAAATACTTGTCAATTGCAGGAGAACTATATCAATTATAGGCCAAGTTCAGCTGGGAAAGATGACATACCTTACTTTTCCTACTCGAACGAACGGGGTGCTGCAGAGTCTATTGGGGATGGTGAGATTATAAACGTCCAGATTAGACGATATCGACAGTGGCAACTCTCTCAAATTGGCTCTCTTGCATCTTCTATAGTTCCGTAAGTTCTCTTGACTTAGTTCTAAAAACTGGTTAGCTTTATTTTTGATTGATTTTGCCATCATTTCTTTTGTGACAGTGCGGCTCTATTACGTGGGCAACGGGAAATACTTGAACAGGTAATAGTTGTATTTCATTGTTGTTTCAATGGGTACTCTAATATGACTTTGCTTTGTCGACTCTTTTGGACTTTACTTTTCTACTTTTGAAGTAGTCTATTATGCATCATGACAACTTTGCTTCAACTCAAATTGAAGATTTATTCCATAATTATTTGGTGTCAGCGTCAGGGATAATTATTTATGTGAAGAATTACATCAGATAGCAAATTTTATGGCCTAAAGATCTTTCTTGTGTTATATTACTATGCCTCCGTTTGAGCCCCATCTTTAAAATTTCATTTTTCTCTAAACTCATTTCAACCAAAAATTCTCCCAAGAAAATAATTTCTGTGTATTTGGGTTTTAAAAAGAAAACTTTTTAACCACACATTTTCCAAAATATCATATTACAAAATCTATTCTCAATGGGGCTCAAACAAACTTTATATATTAGCCCTCGTTTGGCAAAATTTATAAATGATTTATAATGGGTCAAACTTTATTTTCAACCACACATTCTAATGGATCCTCAAGTATTATCCACAACTAATTTCTATTTGTTTATAAATAAACCGTATATAAATTCATCCTAGACGAAGGCTTAACTAACAACTGAAGGCATGCTTTACTGACATCTTTTTTGAATGCATTCATGATCCTAGATCATTAATAAGCTGCCATAACTTCTAGTTCATATACATAGATCATTCTTCTTAGAAGTGCACTTATTTCTGTTTTGATTACACATTTACTTCAACTGTATGTGATCTTGGAGGAAAAAAAAACTACTACCGAAGAAATAAGAATGTCTTACAAACAAAGAATATGCTTCAATTTGCTTTGCTTCTCAAGATAGTGGTTTCTTTTCTTCGGTGATCTAGTTTGAGTTTAATGCAATATAGAACCTTTCTATTTTCCCCTTTATGAAAAATTGGGATACTTGTGTTGTGAAGTTAAATCAAAATATTATTTTAATAATTTAAAATTTCAATTTTAATTAAAA
>CAIGRP010067341.1:0-25733 GCA_903798385.1 Fraxinus cuspidata | reverse complement strand
GTAGTTATATTGCTGGGAATTGTTCAGTTGGTTATGGTTAATGCATCAGAAAAGCGAGGGAGAAAAATGAAGTCAGAGTTAAACTCTATGAAGCATGTGAAAATGATAAGAATTGAAAAGCACAATGTTCTTGCAAAGTTAGATCTCAACTACACCAACAAAAGAAGGGTTCCTAATGGACCTGACCCCATCCATAACAGGTATGCTCCTCTCTTCCTTCTCTATATTTACACACACACACATATACGTACATAAATGTGTGTGTATATATACATCGGTTGTGCTACGTGTAGATAATAGTTCATATAGACGATGTTGAAATGATTGATCGGAATTTCTTAAAAAATAAAATTTATCCACTCTTTTTGACATATCATCTTATCTAAATTATTATGTAATACAAGTAAAATTATTCATATAAATCATGCAAGGTGTGATGTGTGTTTATCACTCGTGATGACATAAAACAATTAATAATATTTTTCTAAACTTATTATATGCAGTGAGAAAATTAAATATTTTGTATCGTTGTAAGGAGGATTAAATCTTTTTAAGAGGTTAAAAAGTTGGAAAGAAGGGTTATATTTTTCATCTATAACTCTTGTGTGCTTTTATAAAATTAGATTCTTCTCCACTTACCTGAACTGTTCATGATAATTGTTGATAGAGGAAACTATCTTTTATACGAATTGACGTCTTTGTGTTTGAGATACTTTTCGTTCAAATTGGACTAGCATCGATAAATTTCACAATATAGAACTTGAAATGGCTCATACAATACCATTAGATACAATAATCAACAAATCGAATTTTTTCCTTGCATCTAGTGCTATCGATTCTCCCAAGCTCTGACCAAAGTGTCATGCTACATGTACCCATTTTTTTTACATAATTCTTTACCAGTCTACTCACGGTAGGGGATGGGGACCACATCTTGGGATTTTTTTATTCACGCGGGCCTGCGTACATGTGAGAGGGGGTAAGCAATTCGGAAGGGGGTATCACGTACAAATAGATTTATCCCTGACCAAAACATACATTAAATATATAAGCACTATTTCCATTGCCACCTAAGCTGGTTATAATCACTTGTGTTGATATATGGCATTATTCTTGAGTATTTGATTAATTTTTATTTCCAAATGTATTATTGCATACTAATTACTACTGTATCCAAATTCATAGGAGCTGTGTCAGGCAAAGGTTTCTATGTCACCTTAATTAGATGTGCAGATAAAGCAAAAAAGAGCTCTCTTTCTTCACTTTATCCTCCCTTGAACAGATATTAAATCTACTTCTTTAATATTTTTCATTTGTTTTATGCACTTTTGAAGCTTTTAATTAATCTTTTTATATTGCCTTTCTTTTATGTTCCCTTTTCCCTCTCCCCTTTATTACCCTATTTTTATTGGTCAAAAATCATTTTCTTAGGAAATAAACTGATCAATTCTTTGTTAGTGGCAACTCACTGGAAACTGATTAAGTTTGTAATACAAATGATATGTTCGACTAGACAACGCAATATAATTAATTTTGCTGTTTGGTTAAGTAACTTTTAATTGCAAATATGTTTAAATGTGATACTACTTCTTTATAACTGAAAAAAGTTAGTTATTTTGACCGTGACAGAAAAGCTGGCAACTCTCGTCGACCACCAGGCCAAGCTTAGGCCAGAGAGTTTTGAGAAGCTGCAAGCAAATTAAGGAAGATTAGCACACAAGACATATGCAATCTCGTATGTACTTCATGAACTAGGGTATGAAAATTGTTGACAACATTTGAGAAATGCCGGTTTGTTCAATTTTGTTGACTCACTACATAATTTTTACAGGGGATGCCTAACAAAAGAAAGTTTGTTTTAATCTTATTGTTGCAAATATTTGTGAGATTTTTTTTTTTCCGGAAAAAAATTGTTGAAACTCATTAAACCAGCAACCTCTTGAATTACATTTCGTTGCTATCTAATTATGAAAATTTAGAGTTTCTAAGAGTATGTTTGATTGTGATTAAAAGTAGATCAAACTTACTTCTACATTATTTATACTGTCAAACATGCACTAATCTTTGATTAGAAAATGGATATGGTTTGCACCCAAATGTACATAGAAGGCCTAATATCGCCCTATTTGAGAATTATATCCTTGGTACATACTGACTAGGATTCATATAAAAAAAAAAAAAAACACGAGTGAATGGGGAATTATTCATATTTAATTATAGATTATTGGAATAGGTACACATCCATTTTAACTATACAAATAAAAAAATCATAAATTTTTCATCAAAGTAAAAAAGGTTCCTTCTTTCGAGACTCCGACGTAGAGATCAAACTCCTTTCATACGTATTTTTAAAAAAAAAAAATCAAAATAATAGAGTAATTTATTTATTCTCTACCAATTTCAACTTCTAGACGAAGTATTTCAGCGGACCCACAAAGTAAAGTATTTTTATGCTTGTGCAATTATTTGTTTAGGTGATGCCTTAGAAGCCATATGAACAGCGTAGATAATATATTTTATTGCAAAATCCAATTTGGCTGTCCACCAAAAAAAGAAAAAGGTTAAAATAATGGTTTTGGCATTATGTCTTGCATTAAAGCTTATTTTTAAATCTAGTAGTACACATAATTGTAGTGTAGGCATGTCCCAAAACAAAAGCAAATCCACGATTTAAAGTTGTTTGCACTTGAAATAAAAAGGGGGGAACAAAGTTTCTAGCATCTTTGGACTAGTCTTTTTCACTTGATTCACTCGTGGGGAATGTTGCACTGTTTTATCTTTGGTCCATTCAAACTTGCAAAGTTATGCGAGTTCTCTACTCTCAAAATTATCGACTTGACACACGTGTAATGAAATGTGATAATACTTACACTAATAGCTGACATGTGCAATGAAATGTGATAATATACAGAACTCAACAGAACTTTTAAATATAGATATTTAGGAGTTCTTATAATTAATTAAGGTTTAATTTTTTGTATATTTCGTTTGTTGTGTAAAACTCAATAGTTTGAAATGAAATTGGAAGAAACAAGTGAAAATCAACGAAAAATGGCAATATTCAAAGTTTGGGGCCGAATTAAAAAAATTCAAGTTGATTCGGATCATAAAACAATAATTGGAGATTGCTAAGGTCAATTGGATGCAATTAGAAGTTAAATAGGAGTGAAATATAATAATAAAAAAATCGCTAATCAATTTCTAATCACACAAGTTAAGTTCCAGATTTTTATCTCGAGATTGATACCTATTTTTGACATAGTAAATATTCGAATTAGGAAAATGCTATTCTATAATATTTGTATCCCTTTAAGTTGGCTTTCAAACACATTTTGAATTATCTCAATCGAATATCGAAAGATAAAGTTACGAATTAAATTTAATAACATATTTCATATGACACACAACAACTCAACCACATATTCCATCAACTTTTATCAAAATTCGCTAGAAATTTAATTTTAATATCCATAAAATATGGGCTTAATATTCATAGGGACCCATATTTGAAATTCGCATAGGACCCCCAAAATATCAGGACCGACCCTGACCGTGTTTGTATACAAATTTATCCTTTGCATACCAAATCATTATGTTAATTTATACTTTTCGACATTTGTTATCTTATCTAAGTTAGTCTTAAGTGATTTCTTTTTCAAACTCCGTAACAAAATATTGATAATTGAGTATCACGGCCGTGAAATTAGAATTAGAGTAGTAAATAAATTATACGCCTTCAGTTAAGGAAAGAAATTAATCCCCTGTCGTTTTTTAAACATTGTTACGAGGAACAAGAGATAATAAAAGTGGTTTTTTTTATTGTTATATTAGCCAAAAGCAATAAATTATCTTATTTATAATTAGATATATAAGGGATAATGAAGTGAGATAATTTGTGTTAAACGAAGTTAACACATAATGTGTATGATTTAAACAAATAAATTTATATACTATGATATAAACTAAAATAATGGCGCCATGACATTTTAATTAAAATATTAATTGTATCAAATTTTAAAATTTATGAAATAAATATTATTTATTAATTTTAACAAATTTTAAAGGATATGAACTAAATATTATTTATAAAGGTGATATACATTGAAAATATTTAATGTTTACTCAAACAAATGTGCAATTTAAACAAAAGTACTTTAGAGTTAGGTGGCCAAACAATCAATTTTATATCCACAACATATCCTAGATTCATAACTAATCAGTTAACAACTTTTTAATAATACTCACGATAATTGGGCCAAACACCAGTTGTGCCAAACATTACCTAAATCTCGTATTTAAGGCCTTAACTTAGATCGAGAAAGTCGTGAGAGCCGAAGTGTTATATAAAAAATTGCCCAAAATGCAGAACCTAGTGAAAAAAGGAAAAAGGAAAAGTAGAACAAAAGAGAGAGAAAACCAATTAAATGTGCTTAGACTAATTGCTGAGACCACGAGATAAGGTGAGTCCATAAACTTCACAATAACGAGAAGGGGCCTTTGAACTCAAAGACACGACGCGAAAACGCCTCCTACACCCGTTGAATGCTGAACATTTGAAGAAGTACTACTAGTAGAGGAATTGAAGGGATCTACCATATAATCTTTCTACTTCTATGCTGTAGCAAAGCCTCTTCTATAACATCATGATTGTGTGGAATAAAAGCCATTTTGCAAAAATCCATCAAAGAATTTTAGTTCTAAAGTCCAGCCCAAGCTAGATCCGACCTCAAGTTTGCATGTGATGCATACTTGGAGAAAAATTTATAAACAGATTTTAACTCTATCGCCCTAGCTATATATGAGGTCAAGCAGGGGCGGATACATGAATTCGAATGAGTTAGGGCGATCGTTGACCGTCAATAACCGCAATAGCGAGATAAAGCATATATATGTTACTATAAAAGACAGAGGAACGAAGAATATTAATGACGGACGAAGCATATAACCGTTACTAAACAAAGTATTACGGTATTTTATTTTCATATAGTTTACTGAATAAAACCGCGATAGCGAGATAAAGCGTATATATGTTACTATAAAAGACAGAGGAACGAAGCATATAACTGTTACTAAACAAAGTATTACGGTATTTTATTTTCATATAGTTTACTAAATAATGTATATGACGACTTCATTTAACTTTTTGGTTACAGAAAACTAAGAGGATGTTTGGCACCATTAATTTTTTAAAACAATTTCTCTTTCTTAATTATTACTACACATTTTTCAAATAAAATAATATTACATACAAATCTAAAACTTTTCATTACTTTTCAACCACATATTCTTCCATCAATCACTATTCCAAAATTTATAATTTCCCAAAAATGGGTGCCAAAAACATGCTAAGTACTACAAGACAAAAGCTTGGGACTTAGATGCGATAAAAAGTCGAGCATCCACCTGCTACATTTCATATAAGTTGACGTACCACTAAATATCGTCTCGAAGGTTTGAAATGATGATACTGTTAGGTCTAAGATCAATGATTTAGTTTAAACTGAGTTATAAGCTCGTGAAACGCAATGTGAGGCAGCAATACTCTTGAAGTTGAACGTGCTGTAAGACTTCTGGCACACTCTAAAAGTGTGTTTGATTGATATGAAAAATATTTCCTTAAAAGATAATATTTTCCTTGTTTTGAGAAAAACAAAACACCTACCTCTCCAAAAGATAAATATTTTTCTCAAAAAAACAAAGAAAACTAGATATATTTTTCAAAGGTAAGAAAATATTTTTCATGAAAAAAATTGACAATCAAACACTATAAAAATTGAAATTTGATTGGAAATGTAACAATCAAACACCTATAATTTTCAAATAAATGAATATTGAACATAATAATTTTGAAACATAATTCAATGATTATTCTTTACGCCACAACAAATTAATTTTAATTTCAATAAATTAAAGATTAGTTAGGTCCATTTCAACCGAATTATTTATAGATAAATAATTTAGTGCAATCCAGAGCTACATCAAACGGTTCGTTATCCATCACGACATGAAGAAAGATGGTTAAATATATATATGTAACTTTCCCATAACTACTTTGATTAAATCTCATATTCAAATTTTAACATGTGACCAAGAAATTAAATAAAAATATAAGAATATAAATTTTGATCAAAAAGGAGAATTCATCATTTTTGTACTCAATAAATAAATAAATGGAGAGAAATTCATTCTCTATCTATACAATCACCGACCAATAAAAATAGTAGAGATTACAGAATCTCAATGACCTATGACATATTAAGCATCACAACCATAAAATAATGTAAGGCCAGGAATATTAATGTGAAGAAGTAACAATAAACGATCTCTCAGAAAATAAAGAGTGCAGAAATTAAAGATAACACAATCGATTTCTTTCGACCTAATCCTGGATATTCGATGACCATTTCTAACGCCTACATCCCATGTGGAGGATCCAATAAATTGGATATATACTTAGTTCCACTATATCACCCAAAATGGCAACAAATGTTCAGCCAATACACTGAAACGGTACAAAAATACTTCTCTCTCAAAGATACAACGATCGATTCACAAAGAATTACCAAGAATCTTCACAAGCCCACAGAAAAAGTAACTCGAGAGAACTCAAACTCTCGTATAGATATTCGCTCAAAATATCACTAAAACAAAGGTTAATTATTACAGATTGAGAATCTCAAATCAGAAATTTGACAGAAAGAAAACAGAAGAAGAGAATCCTAGAAGCGAAAGAACTTCCTTCCAAAACCATAGCCAGCTAATTAAACCCTCAAAACCGTGTGCCAAGTGAAATGGCACCAATAATAGAAGTCTCCAAAAGCAAAACAAATGTCTTGCATGGTGGTTTTGTAGTGAAATTGGTGGTTAGTTGGTGGTTAAGGTGGTAAGGAGGTGGTGGTGGTGGTGGTGGTGGTGGTGGTGAAGAGATGGAGAGTATGGTGTTCCTACTGGTTGTCGTGAGGTGGTGGTGGTTCTGGAAATGGTGGTTTTGCGACAGTGGTGGTAGTTCTGGGGCGCCAAAGGCGGTAGTGCTGCCGGAGGTCGCAATTGTTGGTAGTTGTCACTAATTATTTGGTCGACTGTGTCAATTAAATTTGTTAATTTGTGACCAATAAACAATATGTAACCAATGAAAAAATAATTTGCGACCATGAAATTATATGTGACCTAAAAATTTAATAATTTGTGACTGACTAATAAGTTATGACTCATAATATTTGTGATTTGTAATTATGAAAATTTTAATCTGTGATCGTAAAATAATTTGTGACCTATAAATTTTCTGATTTGTGATCGAAAAATAATATGTGACCAATTAATTTGATAAAATATGATCAATAAATAAGTTGTGACTAATAAGAATGTATACGTGATCATGAATTGTATAATTATGAATTTAATATATTTAACTAATAAAATATATTTAATTAATTAATAAATACCTAATTTTTGCAATTTTTAAACTTAAGGCCTGAAAATTGATTTGGCAATAGTTAAAACCTGATCCATGAATTCTTCCCTTTCCGAATTGGAAACCTTTGTTCACATGCCCAAAAGTAGGTTCCAATCTTGGGCCTAAAGACTAGTCACGAAATTGGGATTCTACACAATACCTTGAAACAGAAGAAAAATTGGACGTTGAATCCACGGAGACATTAATTTTGTAAATTCCTTAATTTTTCATCCTTGCCATAATAATCCGTGATTAGAAATTCGTCGAAAAAATCAAAATAGAATAAATTACAAAATTCAATAAAAACACAGCTGGAAACTGCAGAAATTTTTAATTAAAAATTCAACATTTCACCCTCTTAACATATTGTTTATATTTTTTAACCAATATAATCTCGCACATTTTTCATATTCGTGGGTTACGTTACAAATGTAAAATAGTACGTAACACTGTGTTACATGGTAACATACCGTAACATATTCAATTGCGCACTTCCTATCTCTGTGGGTTGATGAACTTTATTTTTCGATTTTGAACATCTATCCCTAGCACGAGTCATAACCATGATTTGAATTGTGAGTCGAACAATGGAGGATGAAAACGTGAACAAAGGTAAACAAAAATTAATTATTGACTTTAAACTTAAATCCCTACCAGAAGGGGTTAAATGAGACAATAGTATACCTTTTGTCTCATGACCAATCACAGCATCACTGACGATACAAAGAATGCTGATGATGCCAGTTTCCGTAGATTGGTATAAGACGGTTCTGCATTATTTAACCGAAGTTTCAATTTAATGTTCTGCAACTTACAGCGAAGGAAGTTTTGAGCTCGCATTGGTCATGTACCGACTAAATCTGTTGACAGTAGGACAGAAATAACGCATTGAGTCGAACTCAACATTTATAAAGAGTATTTTACGCTGTTACTCTCTTTAAAGCTTTATTCGCTCGCCCCACTACTTGTGGATCATGATCTGGGGGCGGGGTGAGTGGAGGGAAGTACCAAAAACAACCTGAAAGGGCTTCCACTTCTAAGCTACTTAAATAGAACAATCAAGATGATCAAAGAAACCAAACAAAGTATATATCAATCCTGAGCAACGAAATCCAACGCGTCATACTCATTTCTACGCAATCCAAACTATATATACACTCACATATCGGGGAAAGTTAGGGAGGGAGTCCAGGAACCAGAGAATGAGTAGTTTACAGATACCTTGAAGGCGGGCACATAAGAAAGACAGTGTCAGGCATTTGGAGTTGAACAGTTAGATCACTGCAGACGTCCCCCTCAAAAGAGTTAGTGTCGATAAGCAGCTGTCACAAGCCAAGCAAATTCATGTTAGACGACGATGCTAAGATTTTGTAGCACTTTATGTTTTCCTTCTCTGAAATCATTACTACAGGGTAGGGAGAGCCATGGAAGCATTTAATGTTTTTCAGGTTGCACACTTCCATCTTCCCGGACCAAAGCAAATCGTTATTATAATTTGAACACAATCAGGGAGACGGTTTCCAATCAAATTGTAGATCATTAAAACTATTAAATGCCCCAAGACCATGTAATTGGTTACTCAAGTCCTGCTGTGACTGATTCATGCTCTGCTCCCGGGCCATTGTCATGCCTACTCTTCCATTCATAGTGTTATTACCAGATGGAGGTCGAGTAACATTCACCATGGTTGAATGGCCGAGTCCATTGCCTGAGATCCCAAAGCCAGCACCACCAAAACCCTGATTACCATTTGCCACTCCATTTCTCAAGAGACCACCATTATTGCTGCTTGACAATATTCCATTTACATTTCTAGCATCATTACCCATCGTCCCCACACCCATCATACCACCTCCACCAATCTGGGAAGAGGTCATGCTCATTTCATGTAAAATTTTCTGAACAGAGCTTTGTGAATCATTAGCATCCGGATCACCTGAAAGTCCCGGCTGCTGCATTGAGATATTTGGTGAATTTGAGTTCATGTGTGCTCCTCCGGATAAGCCACTATGTGCCATTTGTTGTGGATTATTAGATGAGGACGAAGTGGGCGATTGGAAAGGAGAAGCACTTAATTGAGGCTGCGGCATGGCACTTGAAGAACCAGGGGATGGCATCTGAATGCTATTACCACTATAGGGACCATTTGCACCAGACATTGGGTATTGCTGTCTAGAATTCATGGAGTTCTGGTGAAGCAGCCCAACAATGGTATTAGCCGAAGAAGTTGCAGGCCCTGAGATCAGAGAGTCATTGGCATTTGGCATGCCATTAATAGATGCAAGATGCAAATTATTGGTGTTCGAGTTCTGACCCACTGCTTGCTGCTGCTGTTGCCTTAACTGAGTCTCCGACTGTTGAGGCTGACATTGTAAACCAGGTGAAGGATTTGTAGACCTCGGAAACTTAGCCAAGCTCTCTGAGAAGAAAATTATATGAATATATTCAATATATATTTTTCTAATGTGAAATAGTGAGGTAAATAAACTCGATATGAACTTCAATGGTCGCCCTGCAACCCAGAAACTCGCACAAGTTTGATCAGCATTTAACAACACGAGTACAAGCTGAAATGGGAAAAGCTCTGTTGCTATTTTGCGTGACAATCCACACTGATGTAATGAAAGTGAAGGACCAGAACAATCTATAAAACAGTTGATACAGTTTGATTCCAATACTCTTTTTGCGCACATTGCCCGGGATGCTTTATATACAAGTTTCCTTCTCTATTTGTTGTAATAATGACGTTACACAATTGTAATGTGTGTGTGTGTGAGAGAGAGAGAGATACAATAACTTGCTCTGTCATTCTCGTAAGCCATGCAATCTACCACGTGGAATACAGGTTTTGATTTCCACAAAATTCAACTGAATTTTTCTTAAAGGGATTAGGTAGTGGGCTGGTTTGGCCAAACCAGTCCGGGATTCTCGCCAAACCCTCCTGGTTCTAAAGGTTTCGATGGGGTATAATGCAAAGCTGTCCTCTAATGTGAACAGGACCGGTCAACTTGCTGGTTCACTGGCTGGACTGGATGTCTGGTCCAATTTTGGTAAATATGGCTCTGTACACATCTTCACTGCCTGTTGTTAAGATCCATTTTGCTAATATTTTCTGGTTTATTTATAATTGTCAATTAAGAGGAGATATTCTCTCTTTGTTTTCCTAAATTATAGCTAAAATTTCCAAATATTCAACTGCACCTCATCCTTGCTGTCGAAGGTTGTATAATAAATCCAGTTTTTCCCATTTGGCTCCATCAAGGGACATAGGCACCATCAATCAAGAGATAATCTTCTATTTTCTGATCATCCCTTCACATTTCATATTTGCTCTCAGTTTTTATGGTTACCTTTAACCCTTGCTAGCCGGTGCATGAAATGGAATTGTTCAAGCCATTGTTAATTATAGTCTCTTCATTTACTTCCTGTAGAGGATAATAGTACCATTCATGGACATGATCAATTTTTCTCCTTTAAGAACATGTACATTCCAACATTCTATGTTTTACGCCCATCCTTATATGAAATGAAATAAACATGCAGAAATAATCAAGAAAGAAGATTTTATGCTTACCCATAGGACCAGTACCAGTTTCACGGCTATAATCAATCAAATCTTTCATGCTATTCACCACTTCTGATATCTGAAGTGTTTACAAGGAAATATTATTTTCCAAAAATAAAAAGAGACAAATCAAAGGGAAGGTCATGTAGAAGCAATAGCAATAAATGATGAGACAAATATAGCTACCATAACCAGTAAAATGCATCATTAGTATTATATTAGTATTTTCCATGTTCATAAGAGTGTCTATGTTTTTGCTTTACAAATATGATATTTTTCTGGCATTTCAAATATTATCAAGTCTTAATTCTATTTTGGCATTTTTCAATTTCCAGGATTCTAGCTTCATTAAGAACGGGGGCCGAGAAATTTTCTAGTCGTAAATTGGGTATAGAACATATTAGTGAGAGAACTTAACAGGTTGATATCTAGGTTAACAAACCCTTTGTCCGTACACAAAGATATAGAAGTCATTTAGAGTATAATCAAGTTATTATTGCAATTTTTGTATTCGAGATTCGTGAAGTACTCATCCAATAATCTGGTCACAAAGGACTAATCATAAAATCAGGATCTACTTAATCAAATTGTATTCTAATTCAGAAAATCAGTAGTTTAATCTTTATGGACTATTCTCAATGTTTCTTTCAATTCTACCATATATGGGCAGAATGCAGATAGTGTCACTCACCGATTGTGAATACTGAAAACAGGAATTGACTAATATAAAGAATATGTATGTTACCTGTAGGCACCGGACGTATCTCTTTGTATATCCCAGATCATTTACCAATGGGACTTCCAAAGATTTGGCCAACTGACGAGCTGAAGCAACAAACCTGGATAATTACAATATACTAATCACTAAACATTTCATAAATATATCGACTGGATAAACACACACTGATCCTCAATTCCCTGCAACCATATTACATTCAAAATACTGCAAAATATGTTGTGTTCAAATACTCTCTTAGACACACATAGTTCTCTTAAACCTTGCTTTAAAGTTTCCTTCACAAGCATTAAAGGTATGTGACAACTTTAATGGTGGAAACAATTGCGTATTCAAATTAATATCCCAGACATTGCTAGGGAAAATCGAAAAAATTAGCAATTTATAATTATGTCAACCTGTAGAAAAGCTCCAAAACAAACAAATTTGGAAACATAAATTTGCTCCCAAATAATTTTTTATTCCCTTGCACAAATTATTGTAAAGCCAAATACCATTTTTCCATAGGCTAAATTCAACTCAATGATCTAGCACTGCTATTACCCACTGACGGGCAAGAAACTACGCGAACACCAGCTGAATTGACCTTGTTAAGAAGAGTGGTAATCAAAAAGGAGAAAATATTATCATGCACTGTCAAGAAGACAGCATGCAGCGACCACTGGATGTAAATTTTAATCCGCCTCGCTCTTTAATTTACAAAAAGTTGCACAAATAACTTTTGTTGGCTCAAAAATCATACTAGCATGTCTCAAAAACTGTCAACAACCAGCATAATCCATTGACCTTGAACACAAGGCAGAACTGGACATTCTTCAAATACCCATTCACAACAGAAAATTTTTGCTGAGCCAGATAGGTACAGAGAATAAGTAAAATAAAAAAGTTAAGCGAGATGTGTCCAGAGATGCAGAGCAGGTGTTCTCAATGCATGTTGATATGGAACCACGGTGTGTAGGCAGACTTGGCAACTTTAGGCATCCCTTTGAAGTCATATCATAATGCATATGCATATACATATATTTATGGGCATGAAAGCGTGTGCGGGTGTGTATGAGTGCACATATCTACCTAATGTGTCCACAAAGTACATTATATTCCATTGGTCTTTGTGCATGTTAGAGAAAGGGTTAGAATAAAGTCTTCACATTCAGAAAGATGGTAGTGTCTTTTCTTAACAAAAGCATCAGAAGGACCGCTCATTTTCAAAATTAATATACACATTTATCACATTCGCATTTTATGAAGATTCATGCCACTTTAAAAACACATTGAAAGAAACAAGTACTCACACATTGTAGTTATTTTGTAGATCAGGAGAAGCAGTATTTGATGAAGCATTCTGAGTTGCAGCCTGGTATTTTTGGGCAGCAGCCCCAAGTTGGCTAACCTGCAGGGTACAAGAAAGCGAGATAATAATTACATGGAGCACATAAACAGTAGTAAGACACGGGAAACAGACACCCCGAATCAGGCAGAAAAAATCAAAAAATTAATAGAGCTGAAAATCGAAAGGAAGAAGTGGTCCCATAATGATCAAACACTGAAACCAATTAACAGACTTCCAAAATTCTCCAACCCTAGAGGAAACATCGAACGACTTTAGTAAAAAGATGCACATACAAACTACAAAAGGTGATGGAAGGGGAATACATGCAGTACAGAGGGGCCTGGGGGCACGTGTCCCCAGGTTTGCTTAATTTTTTTTTTTTTTCCTAACAAATCAATGGACCCACTCTCAATCTCTCATAAGTACATCCTCTTTCCCCTACTCCCAATCACTCCCCCAAATCCCAATTCGCCACTTCCAAACAGTGGAAGTGGCGAAGAACCCTAGGTGCTCAATACTCAACCCTCTCACTGTCACCAGGCTGCTCTTCTGTCTCCAGCTCATCTGGCCAGCGCCTGCTGCTCTCATTTCCCCAGATGCTCTATAGAAACTTGGGTATGCCACCCTATCCCTTTCTCCTCCCAATTAAATATCAATAACTCTTTAATCTTTATAATATTCAATGAATCTTATTAAATTTTAATCTTTATAATTTTTAATGAGATTTTTACTTATAACAAATGTTCCTCTCATATTTACTATTTCAGTGTATTTTATATTCTTCTTTGCTTTACTGGAGAACCTTTTTATGAAACTGAAGGCTTTTGACACCGAAAGAATTGAGTGAATTTTTCTGATCGGAGAAACGATGAGGAGTTAATGGAATCGATGTTCAGAAGACAATAATTGCCCCCATTACTGTAATGTCATTGGAGAAAATTGCTTTCCTCAAGCTCCCGTTCAGGTACAAAAGATTTAAGAGCTTCATTTTCATTTGAATTTCTCGTTATCTGACAGTTTTGTCGTGGAATTTTGACAGTTCCCAGTATCAACTGCGTGTTTATGTAAGAATTTCATGTGAGATTTGTGATATGATGCGGTTTTTTTAACTTTTTACTCCCTAGGCATAAAATCTTTACTCTCATTAAAGATGGCTTTTCTTAAAATGTTGCAGGTGATTTTTTAAAAAAAAAAAACTCTTGATTATGAGAAGAAGTTATTTGAAATTTACATTTTGAAATCAGAAAGTTAATAGATCTACTAAAAAGAATTTAAAGGGAAGAAAATATAGGTCAATCAATGACGAGGCTGAACATCTTATCCATAATGTCGACGTGGTATTATTATTTTTGGAATGTTTTTGAAACTCTTTTCTACAATACCATATTACTATTGTTGCGTTAACTCAGAATATTTTTCGTTACTTAATTTGTGCTCCCAAGACGTCAATATCTAAAAAGGTGATATCATCAATCTGGATGGATCATAATTTCATAAAAGCAAAACAGCAGTTAAATTTCAAATTCGAGTTCTAAATCACTGACCTGCGGTATCAGCAATCTTCTGGGAATAAGCTCCTCATGACGCCGAGCACAGAACTCCCAGGAGCATATCTGACAAAGTATTGAAGAAGCAGTTGTTAAATAGCAGCTCCGCGAATCTAAAAAGACTAAAACAAAACCATTTGTTCATAGAGCAACCTTGAGATCTGGAGAGAATACTATTCGAAGTTGTCCATCACGAACAACACGAAGTTGCTCAAAAACGCTCTCCTGAATGGCTTTTGCATAGTCTAGAACAATCTGCCCAGATGAATTCTGATACTCCCTAGGCATATCAATGTAGAGTAGTTCTTCCAACGTACCGCTTTCATATTTTATTTTGAATAGTCTTGGAAGGACCTCAAAAGTCGCCTCTGACAGACATTAACAAACATTGGATAATGAAGTATTTTTTATTCATTTATCTACTCTCTTATTTCTTCTTCTTTCCCCATTTTCATTGGGTTGGGGTTGGTTTAAAACTTCTAAATGGACATTCTAAAAATAAACAGAGAAGTTAGGCGTGTCTATCCATAATGACCCCAGAAAGCAACAAAAACTGGGAAAAGAGCATCATATCAGCGGTTAGCAAAAAAGCCAATAAGGATCAAGTCTCCAAATGCAGAAGGAAACGTACCAAATCCACGACCAGGTTTTCGGTTGCATATTTCACAGTGCCAAACAGCCTGCAAACAAGTATAAAATGATTACATCACAGATCCCAGTATCACACAATAATAGGTAAACCGCACACGTTGAGAGCCATAACAAATATAGATTGTAGGCTACAAGCACTAGGCTATAATGTGTAAGTATTAATAATTGCACACTGGACCAGGACAGTTGCTGAAGTTAAAAATTGTCTACGATTCAACAAACCTGGGGGAAAACTCCAGTAGTTTGGCGGCAGCTTCCATACATAGAAACACACCACTTTTTCTTGGAATTGGGTGCAAAATATTCTGCAACAAATTTTCTCCAGAACTCAATATTATTATCCTACAAAATAAGTCAGCAGAGTTTTCAATCATAGGCAAACCAAAATGTCAAACAAAAGACACTTTCGCAACTTATTTTTCTTGTTCTCCTGAAAAATATATATATATATATTACTTCAGGTCTGTGTTGTTGCTGATACATATAATGTGTCAGTCGTCGGGCACACATCCCAGGCTCGTATATTGGTTTGACTGGAGACCTAATAGGCAAATTCTGAAGTTGTAACTGTGCTTGCATTGGAGATCTTTGTTGAGGCATAGACTTTAAGAGTTGCTGTTGTTGCTGATGCTGGAATTGCATGAGCCTCTGTTGATGCAAAATCTGTGCAGCTGCAGCCACCTGAGATGACTGTCTGGACAGAAGATGCTGCTGCTGCTGTTGCTGCTGCTGCTGCTGCTGTAAAAACAAAGACGCTTCTGAATGTTGTGGTTCCACTTTGACATTCGCCAAGCTTCTCATATTTGGTAATTGTTGTGGTTCCAATTTGACAGCACCAAGATTTCGCAAAGCATGCAACTGCTGTGATGTTTGATCATGCATCACTTGTTGCTCTAGCTTAACAGGTCCAGCACCTCCTAACCCAGCTTGCATTGTTTGAAATTGTTGCTCCTGTTTTTGTTGGGGGTTCCCGGGAACAGAAAACTGCTGCTGATTATGCTGAAAATTGTTAGGATCAAGTTGTTGGACTTGTTTTTGGTCTATCAACATCTGATTGCTGGAAGTGGTTGGCAATTGTTGCTGGCCTTGAACTTGACCAGATGAGTTTGGATTCATTGTGATAGATGAAGACATACAAGATGAAGAAGATTGATTAAATCCCATCCCATTGCAGACGCTCGAGAGTGGATCGGTCTCAGCCCTGTTATCAATAAGCCCCCGCTGGGAGCCAGAACTTGGACCACCATTACCAAATGACTGATGGAGCAAAGAAGAAACATTGGGCCCATTCCCCAACATGTTCATGCTAAATTGGTTCTGCGGTGTTACAAGAGGCGGGAACACATTCTGTGAAGAAATACCACCCCGTTGACCTCCCAACAAACTAGAATTTGATCTCAACAGGGATGGTGGAATCGGCTGGGATCCACCTTGTTGATTGGGAGGCCCTTGAGGCACCATTTTTTGCCAAAAACAACAGACTCTAATCTACAAAACCCTCAGTCCACTATATTGCCTAAAGTAACATTAATCTTAACACCCCACCTTCAGAGTACATAAAACAAGATTTACAAATTACACAAAATGCTGAAGACAGCATATAAATTAGCTAGAAATACCCAGCCAACATCAGAATTATGAAAATGTTCTTTCTGCAGCATAATAAAAAGATAAACCTTGGGTAGAATTTACAGCACTGTGTTCTGAAAAATTCAAGATAAAGATTAAAGAACTCGATATTAACCTAAATTTCATTATTTTCTTCTCAAGTTATAATCTTTCGCCATCCTTCTCAACAATCCCTGCATTAAACATTCAATGTTTTAAGTCATATTTCTAAATTTCACCCTATAGCGAAAATTAAAGGAAAAGAAGAATCGAACAAAAATGAACATAGGGAGCATATCTTAAAAAATAAAACCATGTTCCACAAAAGAAAACATATGTTCTAGCTCAGAAAAATTGAAGCTTTTCTGAACAAAAATTTGCAAAAATTGAACTTCGTGAACAATTATTTTGATATTTATTAAAATAAAAGATCAATTAAAAAGAAACCCTAAATCTTGAAATCCAAAACTCAAATGCAACAATATTCTATAGGAAATGTACATATATTTGGTTCATATATACATAACACAAATTTTCCCTTAAATTTCAGACCAAAAAACATAAAATTAGTTTTGAAAATAGATATCAACAAAATGAAAAGTAACCTTACCAGAGCACGATTTAAAAGTTGGGTCTCTTAAAATGACTAAAATGGAATTAATACACACCCACTACTCTTCTTCCTTAGCATCAAATTAACCAATTCTTGGAAAACCCAAATGAAAACATACAAGTGAAGATAATATCTGTGCTGCGAAGTTCTTCTTAAGCAAATCTTGATTAACTAGAGAGAAGAAGAAGAACACAGTTTTATTGAGCAGCTGAGCTTTACTTTTTAGAGAGCGAAAGTATGGTCCGAGAGGAGAGAGTGCGCATATGGAAGTTTTATTGTGGACGTCAAAATTGTATTGGATCGGATTGAATAATTTTCCTCATTTCGTTCTCTCTCTCAAACGAAGTCAAATCTCTTCTTCTATGATTGGAAATGTGCGCATTTGTTCGTGTATGCGTATGTGTATGGTATGTGTATGTGTCTAATGTACATATGTATGTATGTCAAATTTTTTCCATGCGCATGTAAGTGAAGGGATGAAGACGGGGCTGAGAGGAGGACGGGTGCAATATGATATGCCATCGATACTTAACACGTGATAAGTACAAGTGTTAATTAGATCATGACGGGATAATTTAACTAAAACAAACGTCCATCTAAAAGTTGTTCAAATTTAAATTGAAAGTTGTGAAATATATACAATTTATCGAGGACGTTTGAATATACGAGTGTTCATGGCATTTAGAGCATCTCCAACCATAATGTAAAATAGGTCGAAATTATGATTTAGATATATAAAATGGTTGAAAGCTATGCACAGAAAATGTAAATTGTATTTTTCGACAAAAGCATCAAGGAGAGATAAAAAGTGGATTTAAATCTTTTTATAGGAGTAAAATTTGAATTAATCCATCGGAATATAAATAAGGATGTAAAAGTGATTTTAGATATATTAGTCTACTTTCTTAAGCATGTATATTAATCTGTATGTATGAATTTGAAATGTTCATTTTTTTTTTTTAATTATATGTATGCATGTATTTTATTCAAGATTAGATAGTAGGGGATTGAGGATTATTGCTCAAAGGCTGCACAGCTCACCCCCTGGTTTATTTATATTTACTAAATAACCCAGAATCTTGTGAATGTGTAAATCCTAGTCTAATTTGATTCTTAGATTGTGAGAGGTGTAAATTCAGGTCGAGCTCGATATAGAAAAGGTCATTGGTATAAATTTAGGGTAAGATAGGTCGTTCTTGGCCTAGTCTCTAAATCTACAGGCTACTTACAACCTTTTATTATTTTTTTATCAAAAAAAGAATAAATTTTTTGTTGGTTCGATTATAAGTCTGATATAATTTGTTTAAGGGAAAAATTAAATATTTCGTATGGATTAAATAACCGAATGCACGTTTTTAAATCATTTTTCTTTTTTAGATGTGTTACTTTGTATAACTATAAACATTTTTTGTTTGAATATAACGAAAGGTTCACCAGTTAGAAAAGACAATATTTCTAAAAGACGATCTAATTTAAAAGAACATTGGCTTTCATGACATGGATTTAATATAAGTGAAAGTGAACGTTTAATTTTAATCATACATTCCAGATATTCATAATTTTTCAATTACACATTTCATCAATTTTTATTAATATATACTAGATATCTGATTTCTATCTAAACCAAATAGGGGCTAAAATGTATAGACCCTAATTGTCTTATAAAATGCGAATGTGGTGGAATAATGTAGTGAAAATGATAGAAACAACTCATTTCTTAAAAGTATAGCTAAAAAATCTCTTGTAATGAGAATTGATTAATCTCGATGCTAAATTTTCTCGTGTAATATGATTTGATTGTCTAATGGTTAAAAATTTATTACGTGACAAAGTTAATTGATCGAAGAAGCTTTGATGAAAAGAAATAAGTGAATTTATTTTTCTTGATTCTTGTCGCGTGTGTTTAATAATATGGTCACTTGTTCATTATTATAAGATTGAGAGGTTAATTTATGAGAAAATTGCAGCTACTGTACAAAACCTTTTATTTAGCAGCAGATTTTATTCAAACATTTCATTTGTATTACTCATAGCACCAAACATTTTAAAAATTTGCACATGAATTCCAAATGAATGAAAATGATATATTTGACCGTTAGTTGACTCCAAAAAATAATTATGAATAAATTTAGAAATGGTAAAATGATAATATTATTATTCATAATATAAAATTAAATAAATGAAACTGAAAGAAAAGAAAAGGGTTGTCTCCTTCACCCCATCCACCCTAAAATGGGAAAACACAGCCCCGCCACCGACATGCCATCGCCGGCACCACGGTGTAACGCCGCCGTAATTACTGCCACCCAAAAATTCGAAGTCCCTTTCTCAATTTAATATTTCATTCTCTCTCTTTACTGTCAATTTGGAAAAATGTATAGTAATAACCATCATCAGCTTCATCTTAAATCAAATATGCAAACTACCATCAGTGCAAAGAAATATTAGCAGACAATCGAATGCTGCATATGTATAACATTAGTTTTCTCCCCACCAGTCCGTTTCCCTTTTGCCAATAACTTTACACTATTTTCTCTATTTCAAAAGCAATCTTGCAATTTTATCTTTCCCTGAATGTCTATTATCACAATTTCTTGCAGGTACATACGGCCTGCAATAGGGTTTGAGAGGTGGCGTTCGTGAGCTGGTTCTAAAGGGGGAGAGAAAATGGTAATATTGAAAATCGTCGTCTTCAAGTACTTGGGATGTGAGGCCGAGAAGGGTTTCTCTCTATGTTGAATAAGGGATTTTTCGATTGAATTTTGCGTTGGGCTTGAGAGCCACTGGGTGAGCACACAAAGACATGGTGGAGATGGATTTTTCCATTTTAGGGAGAGGTGGGGGTGTATAGGGGAAGGTGAGAGAAGATGAGTTTTTTTTTTAATTTTTTATTTTTAATGGAAAATGTGTAATGTCTAAATTGCCCTTATCTTATTTGGAAGAAATTATAAGATTTTTCATTTTTGGGGCCAACTAACGATTTTGGTAGTCAAATAAATGGAAATCGTCAATTCGAACTAGACATACGATTTTTTAAAGGGCTTGGTACTATGAGTGAGACAAATGAAAGATTTGGACAAAGTCTACTATTAAATGAAAGATTTAGTACTGTGGTTGCAATTTTTCCTTATTTTATTTGGATAGCCCTTTCGCGTATTAATTTTAATGATTTAAGGGTTCAATATACATATTCATTAATAATTCAAATCTGACTACATATTCTTATCTATTTATTTGTTTTTTGCTAAACTCATATTTGGTTTTGATAAAAATCATATTTTTAATAGATTGTGATAAAATTTAATGAAATGCGTGATTAAAAAATTGATAAAGATTTTGGATCTCTTAAAATGCACGAATGAAAATAAATTTGGAAAAAAAAAATGAATTTTGAAAATGAAGGCCAAATAGGGCTAATATTTATGTTTTGCCCTCAAAGTGGTTCTCCACACATTCTTTATGTGATATTTAATAGAGATTTGAACAATATTCATCTTCCAAGACTCCTATGCAGCAACATTGAAAGATCGAGGGTCAAATATCTCTATTAAAAGATTGAGAACCAATTTAATAAATGCATAAGTTTTGGGACCGCTTTTGCATTTTTGCCACAAATAACAGAATCACTTCTATTCTGTAAACACAAATAAAAGAATCATTTAATTAGCCCATATTTGGTGGGTTTTAAAATTAAATTTTTAATAAATTTTGATAAAAGTTTATGAATATATAATTAAAAAGTGAAATTCATGAAATATATAGTTAAAATCAATTGTTAGATTTGATTTAATAACAATTTGATTTAAATTTTAATCGGTACCAAGAATGTGCCCCGGGAGGTATGACAGTGTCACCCTATTGTTCACCAAAGTACGCCCACCAACCACACGTATATAGGTTACATAGAGGGGCAATTTGCAGCAGGGTCCCAAATGTATTCAGAAAGTACAATAAAGTCCCCAACCTTTAAATTTTGGTAACATTGACGTGAACCTTTGGGACAATATGTGACCAAGTGACCTTCGAACAGACACCGTCCAATATACGGGTCTAATTTTTCAAATAGAAAATGAGTACTTTCTTAATATTAGTTAGATCATTTTAAAAAGAAAAAAAATGACATTTTCATGAAAAAGAGTTATTTTTAACCATGTACTAAAAAATTTAAATAATTTCATCGATTAAACTTGGCTCCTTTTTGACAACAATTACTTCAAAACTCGTTAATTCTCATATTCGTTTTGAATCACAAATTTACAAAATAAAATATTTTGCACATATACCCAAATTTGTTTTCTATTTTTTAACCACATTCTCCAAAAAATCATTATTCAAAACTCAATCCTCTTAAAATAATAGTCGTCAAACATGAGCTTATTCTAGAAGTAACATGTTGTTTACTTTGACATTTTTTCTTTACTTAAGTATTTGTCTCAACCCTAGACCTACGACCATGAGATTCTCTCAAGACCTAATCTATTGGGAAAATCACGATGGAGATTCTCCTGATTTTGTTTGCGAAACCAAGAGATAAGTGTCCCACTCTCTCGATTTCTCTAAAACTAGGGAGAAAATTATGACAAGTACATTTAACACGCCCTATAATCAAATTTGGACGATAATTGTCTAAAGGTTGGGGATCCTATTGCAATTTCCCCACAAATAGGGGTTGGTATGACAGTAATATGCCTCGACAGGTGATTTAATATTCTCCATAATTCATTTGAAATGAATTATACCCACATAATATCTATTCAATTCTATCTATAATTCATTTGAGATGACATAATTGCCCATCATAAAGGGGTGTTTATAGTGGCAATATAGTCAATGGCAGATAGTGGCAATTTGTTACAGCTGCATGCCTAATGCCAACTCAAAATTCATCATGATGTAGGGGTCTAAATGATAGATATTCATAATTAAGATGTGATGAATAAACTTAGTCTTTCGGAGGGGTTAAAATCAAGATTCCAATTTAAATTAAAGTCAATATTTAGTTTTAATCATATATATTATTGGATCACAATTTTTTAACGAAATATTTCATCAACTTTTATCAAAATCTGCTAATAACTGATTTTAATAAGTTCACAAGTGTTTTTACCTAAGTTAGAAAAATAATCATCTTTATTGGTGAAAGTTAGAAATAGAAAAGTTTCACATTCAACGGTTAAATAAGAATTTAAAATAAATAATTTTTTAATATAAGAAATAAAATAAAATGTTTAAAACAAATTTGTTTCCCTTTTTAAGCTCATACCGACATGCTATTGTTGGAGTTCCAAAAATATGATTGTGAGTCAACAATCTCAAGTTGGATATGGGTTCAGCTAAAGAAGAATTTGATTCGCCCTATTTATATTTATACATGAATATTTGCAAAAATATCAGACATGGTCGAAGATCTTTGCACCGTATCAAAAAAGAGAATTTAAGATTTATTTCACCAAATAAATAAGGGGGTGTACTATTTGTGTTTCAGTTTTGTATTTTGAGTTTTGAATTCATTTTTAGTTTTCTGCTTTTGAGTGTCCATTTTGAGATTGTTGAAAATGTGTTCTCTTTACCATTTTGAAAAATTGTTTTGAAAATACAAAAAACAAGTTTTGAAAATTTTGACTTGATTATAACTGAAAACACTCATAAAAATAAATTTGTCGTTTTGTATTTTCTTTATAAATTTTTAACTTGTTTTCAAAAATACATTTTCGAAAATGGAAAAGAGAACGCGTTTTCATTATTTGGAAAATCGAAAGAAAATGCGTTGAAAATAGTAAAGAAAACCGTCCCTTAGACTTTGGAATCAAAATTAGCAAGAAATATATGTGTGTGTCAGTGTGTGCGTGTGCGTGAATGTAAATGTATATATTTATGTATGTATGTATGTGGTTGGATAGAACGCGCATGCATACACATGTATCATGCATGTGTGAATTTGCAAATAGCAGGACACGTGGCATTGAATATGTGCCACAAGATTGACAGAAGGGCGCCGTTATAAATTAGAAGCATCCTCGTCTTTCCCAGCCCAATAATATTAGCAATTTGATCCCTAAGATTTAAATTTGAGCACATTAATCCTAAGATACCATATTAATTGCAAAATGTAGTTCTCGATATCAGGAACTGTCCATATATATGATTAAATTATCACATAATCCTAATAAAACTATGTCTTACTCAAAGTTTCTCATCGACAAAAGTAAAATGAAATCCAACTTGATAAAATTAAATTTGTGATATTCAAAACAAAATCCACATTTATATTCAATTGATGAGAATATGAACAAATTGAGTCAAAGTAGTAGAACTGAAATTAGATCGTTCACGAGTCATTTCCTTTTTAGCCTATGTTTGACTCATGTTTATAAATACTTAAATCATTGTTATCTACACATTTTCGAGAGATATACAACTATTATTAATTTATTGATCACTCATTATTTATTTATTTATAACTTAAACAATTTATAGCCGTTGCACAATATTAACCATTCCTACAATGTGGCACTAAAACTTGGTAGAAAACAATTTGTTCATGTAATCTCTCTATACAAACTTTTTGATGATCGATGCACCAAATCTGGAAAGACTGAATGTCTCGATTTTTCAAATTTTTCTATCTTAAAGTTAAAATGGATGACTTGTGTACAGAAAGAAAGTGTTAATGAATATATGATTTTTATATTCAGTCAATCCTTACATGATTTCATGCATGAGGGAAGAAACGTCTTATTAAAGACTTTAAATATTGTATTTCATTTTGCTTTACATCTTCACAATCACCTATCAATTTTTTTTTTAAGGAAATACACGTGACTCGGAATCCCAAGCCATCATTTAAGAATCTCGTTTAGAGGGATGATTTGACGATTTTTCATATTTGAGGACTGATTGTACAATCATAATAAAAGATTGAGAACCCACTTGCTTTTTCTTTCAGGAGGTCAGGACCATCTTACTTCTCGAGAATAAATGAGGGTCCAAGAGTGCAGTTTTTCCTACAAGAGGTGAAAAGGCCTAAAACGGCCGTTAAAAGCCAGTTGGTCCCAGCCGTACTAAAGAAGATTCTGTCGTATAATAATCTAATTTGAGGTCCACTTGCGTGTACTCCCACATATTGCACTATCAAGCACCAGCCAATAGTATTCCACATTTACCAAGCACCAGCCAATAGTATTCCCACATATTGCATCATCAAGCACCAGCCAATAGTATTCCACATTTTGCATGACTTTAGTCCAAACAATTACCTTCTTTACAAAGAGAAGTGATTAATTATATCAAGGGGACATTGACTTTAATACGTAATAGTCTTCAAAAATAAGTGATTTCAATTTTTTAAGAACCAATTTTTTTGTTAAATATATAGTCTATGTTTGGTAGTGATTAAAATTTAAATTTTAATTTAAGTCAAAATCAACAATCAAGTTTAACCATATATTTTATGGGTTCCGCTACTTTTCAACCATACATTTCATCAACTTTTATCAAAATTAACTAAAAATCTTATTTTAATTTTCGCAAAACAGGAGCATAATTGAAAGTAGAAAAAAAATACGAATCAATGTTAAAAATTATTTTATTTAAAGAATATATGGTTAAAAATAAGTTTGAGGGAAAATATTTTTTCAAAAATCAAAATTAAACAAGGGCTAAGTTTGAAATCCCAGCAATAATTTTATGCGAGATATTAAGTCCATGTTTGATTTAACTAAAAATCAAATTTTCGTTAAATTCTGATAAAAAGTAGAGGAAATTTGTGGTTGAAAAATTGTGAGTATTATAAGATGTGTGGTTAAAATTAATTGTTGAATTTGACTTAAATTTTGATAGAATTTTTTAAAGATGAATCAAACATGGACTTAAGTTTCAAAACTATATATCATTGTCAAATTTATATGAATGCATGAATTTTATAGATGAATTATAGAGGAATTAGGAGTTTTTATTTTTGCTAATAATTTAATTGTAGTCAAGGCTCATAAGATATTATTTATATTAATTGGAGGTGTTATTACTTGTTATTAGGGACTGCCACGTGGCAATTAAAACTAAAAAATTAAGCCGTGGGGTCGTATCCAACCGAACCGCCTTGACTTATTCTATATACTTATCCGAGGCCCTTTGCCAATGCCCATTTCATTCCGAGACGCCTCGTGGATCCGAGGCTCTCCGACTCCTGACGGCCAATGTGCAAAGATTGAACTCATGATGAAGATTTTTT
>CAIGRP010067339.1:0-13308 GCA_903798385.1 Fraxinus cuspidata | reverse complement strand
AATCAATAAGTTAAAACAGTGAAGCATCAAAACTCCCTCAATTGGATCAGACCATTTAACGTCAATTATTTATTTTTATAACTCAATTAGAGGCTTTCATCCCGATGCTCTAATAAAAAGATTTATCGGTAAAAATCAATTTAATTTAAATGCAACCCTAGCATCTAGATTTTCTCTAACAATTTTCCACATTTATTTATTGAAATCAGATTATATATCGATCATGTACATCAATCATAAGGCAGTGAATAATCATACCAATAAAATAAATGAAATTGAAAATCCAATGAGTTCTTCCCTTGATAATATTTTGATCATATTTCATTCCTTTTTGAGTTCCAATTACATCCAATTGTCTCCTAGCAATTTTCAAAGTATCTTCTTGTGATCCGAATCAACTATTGAGTATTTGCAATTTGATACTCAAACTTTAGATTTTGTCATTTTTCGCTATTTTTGTATTCTTTTCTCCATTTTTAAAATCCAAATCCTATTATCTTCAACCAGTTAGCTTCCAACTCTTTCGAATCTTCATTTCGCCTTTTGAACGAACTTTTGAATATTTTCAATTTAATCCCTAAACTTTCATTTTCTTTCGTTTTGGTCCATTTTCCTTATTTCCCAATTCCACTACATTTATCATGTTGTCCTACAAAACATAAATTGCATAAAATTAAGTCATATTCCAACATATTAACCAACAATTTTACATGTTTTGACAGTAAAATAAGTGTGTAAAAACACACTTATCACATCCTAAGATACTCCCGTCCCCCGACAATTTAACCTTAATTACAACTCGATAAAACAACATTTTGGACATGAAACTTTGTCAATGCAATTTGAACCTAACAAATAAATAATATATAAATGTTTGGACAATTTCTATTTAAAATGTTGACATTTTGTGATGATCTCAAAGTCTTAATATGGCATTATAATCCATTAAACTCAAATAAGCTAACATTCTAATGAAGGCATATAAAGGATAAATCTCCTATAGGTTAAATATAAAAATTAATCAACATATAAACATTTTTGCTACTTTTATTAAAAATGCTGACCTTTTGAGATAGAATTTCATTTTTAATAGGGATAATTGTAACAAAAGCCTTTGAAACATTAGTACACTTTTCCAAAATCTTTGATTTGTTGCAGTCGTTATCCCTAACATTTCCCAATGTTGAAGGTGAAGCCATTTGAGCAATTTCCATCCATAATTCTATCAATTAATCAAAAATTTAACTTTAACCATATTTTTAATATTTTAAAAGGGGCAAAAGAGTAACTTTCCATTTATCACATTAAATAATTAAATAAAAATAAGAAATAAGAATAAGAAACACACACACACACACATCTCAGTGTCTACTTCCTCTCAAACCTCACCCTCACCCACACCCACCTCCACCCCCACCCCCACCTCAAACCCAAAATCCACCGACCACCGTCACCTCCACCTCAACTGCAAACTCAAACCTATTTGAGGATGATTTGAGGACACATTCACAAAATTGTTGAAAACTCATATCACAAATATGTTTTAGCCACCAAAATGAGCAATTAAACAACAATTAACCAAATCCCATATTCCAAATTCGTCACAGATTTTGATATTAATTGTTTATTTTTTTCTTTCTTTCTGGTAATTTTATAGATCTAATTTATCTTTTTAACGAATATGGGAAAACAGGCAGAGACTGGATGCAGATCTATACGATCTATGGAGTAGATGATTGGCAGATGCCATTGTTTATCCTTATTAATGCTATATGCTTTTTGATTCTTTCACTCATCTTCATTCTTTACTTTGAACCCATTTGCTATCTTTTCCACCACTTTCTTCCTGGCCTAGGATTGGCTTGCTTTGCAGCGGGGTTGAGTGGATCAGTCATTGCTCTATCCATCGTCTATCTCTTCTTTGCCACCTCTAATTTCTTTTGATCAATCGTCTCCCTCCACTGGGAAATATCCCAACTTATAGTTTCCTCCCTCCCTGATTGGTCCTTCGTCAAGCATGTACTCAACCTTGACTGCGACTGTGACATCCCTATTCAATGCAGTCGCTTTACAGCTCAATAAATTTGGCTCTTCCAATCAGGTTGTTGGGCTCAATCCGACTGGTGGCATTTGCTCCTTCTCCTTATCTCTTGGGGGCTTCACAGCCCCAATCTTTCAATTGGATGTTGGGAGTGGAGGTTTTTCTGGGCTGGGCTTCAGTTGGGTGAGGGTTGAGATGAAGAAGACACCAGTGTGTGTGTGTGTATTTTTTTTTATTTAATTATTTAATGTGATAAATGAAAAGTTACTCTTTTACCCATTTTTAAAATATGAAAAATATGGTCAAAGTTAAATTCTTGGTCAACTGATAGAATTGTGAATGAAAATTATCCAAAAGAGCTTCACCTGGAATATTTGTAAATGTTAGGGGTGGCTGCTACAACAAATCAAATGTTTGAAAAAAGTCTGCTAATGTTTCAAAGGTTTGAGACTTTTGCTACAATTATCCGTTTTTAATATGGTATAAGAGCCCAATAAATTGAACAAGCATTCGAGTTAATGCTTGAATTCCATGCAATGAACCTTTGCGGATCATGTTAAGAGTAAATCCTACAACAAATAAAGATGAAATTAATATACTCCTAGCTCTTGATCCCTTTTTTTCTTTCAAAAATATAGTTGAAAATGCTTACTACATTAGATTGACTTTAAAAAGGCTAAGAATCCAAACTAGGGTTTGACCAGATATCACGATTGCTCAAGCACCATCTACATGGCAATGGGCGGTCCATCTCTTCTAAAACCACTCGAGCAATTCACTCGTAGGCCAGAGGGGCAGTTTTTGCCTCATTTTGATCTTTTTTAAGCTGACTTTGATTCATTCCCAATATATTCCCATCCCTCGACTCATTCCCAATATATTCCCATCCCTTGACAACTTAACCCTAATTACAACTTGACAAAACGATATTTTGGACATGAAACTTTGCCAATACAATTTGGAATTAACGAATATATAATATATAAATGTTTAGACAATTTCTCTTAAAATTATTGTTATTTTGTGATGATGTCAAAGTCTTAATATTGCTTTAGAATCCATTAAACTCAAACAAGCTAACATCTTGAATAAGGCATATTAAGAATAAATCTTTTATAGGTTAAATATAAAAATATTCAACATATAAAAGATTTGTGCTACTTCTTTATTAATGCCGACCTTTCAAAATAGAATTTCAAATTTTAAGATGGTATCGGAGCCTAACAAATTCAACAAGCATTAGAATTCATGCTAGAATTCCATGACATTGCGGATCATGTTAAGAGTAAATCGTACAACAAATAAAAATGAAATAAATATACTACTAGCTCTTGATCCAAATAAATATACTACTAGCTTTTGATCCTTTTTTCTTTCGAAAATATAGTTGAAAGTGCTTACTACTTTTGATTGACATTAATTAGTATTTTACGGAAATATGTACTATTAATAAATAAGATTCATACTTCTTTTAGATTTATTTATTTATTTAATACTATGATATTCTGTCATGATTTATATATTATTGGAGTGGTGAGCAAGGAATTATTTTGACAGGCGGACATGATTTGTATGTTCGTGCAAATTTCTCTCATATTTGAAAACACACTAAAATTCTTGTTACTAACTTGGCACTAAAAGAAGGTTCCAGCAAATGAAGAAAACTATGACTTTTCTAAGTTTTTTCACCGATGCAGAGAAAGTTCCAGTCAAATGATAATAGGCCAACAATATACCAGTTTATTTTTAATAAATTTGAGATCGAATTTTATAAAAAAATTTGTTTTTTGATGGTAAAAACTGAATCAACAAATTCTCTCACCTAACTATAATTTTTTCCTCCTAAACTCTTTGGTTTCGATACTCAAACTTGGAGTAAGAAGGAAAATAGCTATTTGAGAGGGAAATAATTGAAATACATGCTTGTTTATTATTATTATTATTATTTTTATTTTTTTTTGAATGAGGGGTATTTATAGATTTTCCTCCAAGCTTTTGCGGTAATTTGGTCATTTAGGAAAAATGAAAGATAACGACCTTCTATTGACTAATTCATAATTGATTTCATTTTAATGCTCCATTCATTAACGCGTGCTATTTGTTACCCCTTAATTCACGAATTAAGCATTTCCCTCGCAATCTGATAGATAGTTCTTTGCTGGCCCGGGCGGGGATTATTTCACCTACTTTGCGTGAGCCTTTTAATCTCCTTCGCATGTGGCTTTTACTTCGCTTGTATTGAACGAGGTTCGTGGAGTATATTTCAACGAATAGTCCCCTAAGTTTGATTTCATTAGTTATATTAAAGGTAGGATTTCAATTGTACGTAGTTTTTGGGACCACGAACTTTCATGATGACTTGGCCAACTTATTGGACATAGTTTTTGGAACATTTTTTTAAGCTTTAATGCTAATCCATGCATGATTTCAGAAAATATTCTTTTGACTTTCTCTACTCCACGCATGCACTGTATGAAACGGTCGATTGTTGTGCTTCCTTTTGTATTTCCTGGCTAAGATTGCATTGGTGTTTTCGGTGATGAATCCGTTGGGATTCGACAGCTATGATGAGATCTTTATGACAATATATATGTGTGTGCGCGCGTCATGTTTGCTTTCATTTTTCTTAATTACAAAACATGTATTTTGATAGTTGGTTTATTGCAGATTATGGGAGTACGCCTCTTGTCTATCCCAGAATTCATTTAAATGCTATCATTGATTTTTTTACCTTTTGTTTTTTATTTCACTATATTTCTCCAATGATCCATCTTTAGGCCTTATGCCAATATTTTATTTAATCGAACAAAATCTTGGAATTACCCTAATCTTCTTCCTGCCATACTGTGGTTGCATTTTTACAACTTTGATTACGGTGTATATAATCCAGAAGTTGACAGAGAATGGTTTAGAAACTGAAAAGTTTGCCATGTCCATGCATCTTCCTCATATATGGATCTGCGAGGGATCGCTACGCAAAGCATAGTTCTATATATAGCGATAAACCCTCATGCATTTTCTTACCGACAAATGTGTGGTCAACTTCTAGAAGCTGCTTTGGGCAAAGGACAAGATACAGGGACAAGGGATGTGCACGGTAGCCTAATCCACTGAATATGCTCTTTAACTATATAATAGATTTAGTTCATAAAGTAGGCCTTTTTGGCTATGTAATAACTTTATCTCGCGAATGTTTCTTAGTTTGTTACTTCTCTTTTTGATAATGAGAGTTTCCATTTTATCTCTCTTTGCTTCACAATCATTGTTCAACTTGTATAGTACATAATTAATATGCTTGGTGGTCTTTACTCAACATGTATTCAAACATGGAACTTAAACAAGTTCGCAGTTAACTCCATTGAGTTCGCTCAATCAAGTAGAAAAATCCACATTGCTAATGATATTTTCTTAAATACATGTCATTCCATGGATGTTTGCCAGGTTCACCATTTTTTTGACGAGCTTATGTGTTCCTAATCCTATAACTTCGACTATCGTATAGAGTCCTTTCCATTTTGAGCCAAGCAGAAGTCAATTATTTGTTAGTGACAAATACTTTCTTTAAAACTAAGTCCCCTATTTTGAAGTTTTTCTTATGAATCTTGGAGTTGAAATATCTTCCCATCTTTTTTTGATATGCGGCAAGCTTGACTTGAAAGTCATCTCGCTTTTCTTCTAAGAGGTCTAAATTCTTCTTCGTGGCTTCTTCATTTTGTTACTCTTCATATCCTATTTTTCTTTCCAAAGCGACACTAATATCATTTGATACCATAGCTTCCATTCCATAGGCTAAGGAGAAAGGAGTTCATCCTGTGGCGATTTTTGTGGCGGTTCTGTATGACCATAGAATTTATGAGAGTTCATCAGCCCATAACCCCTTTGCCGTATCTAACTTCATTTTCAGTATTTTTTTTTATTGACAGTTTAAACTCAACTGTTAGCATGGGAATAGTATGGAGTGAAGAAATATCTCTAGATACCTGGCTCTTCGTACATTGTTTTCATCTTTTTCCTTTGGAATTGTGTGCTATTGTATGAAATTATAGAGTTTGGTACTCTGAACCGGTAGATGATATTTTTCCATATGATATTTCGAGTGTCAGCCTCTGTGATGTTCACAAGGGTTCGGTTTCTAACCACTTGATGAAATAATCTACTCCCATGATTATGAATATCATATTGGACCTTCCCATGGGTAATGATCCAGTGAAGTCAATTCTCCATCTAGCGAAGGGCAAATGCTGTTTAATAGTTCTTGTACGAGCTGTCACGGAATAGCTCCGAACTTTGATAATTTTTACATTTTCTGGAAAAATTCATCGCATATTTCCTTATATTTTGTTAGCAGTAACCTTGCTTCAAAACCTTTTGTGCTAGAGAATGTTCACTAGCATGATTCTCACATATACACTCGTAGATTCCTTTCATTACATATATAGCCTCGTCTTCATCTATGCACCTAAGTAAAGGGAGTGTATATCCTCGCTTAAATAAGATGTCACCATGTAGTATGTATCTTACAGCCCTAATGCGCTGCTTTTTGTCTTCGAGGAGCAACCATTTTTTTAGATAAGAAATGATGTCTTACATCCATGAGGTCTTATCTTAAGGCGACCTCTCTTTTTGGCCAACTAACGGTTTTGAGAACAATTCTATGGATACTATTTTATATAGTTCCAATTCCTTTAAACTTGCCAATTTTGATAAGGCGTCTGTATGCTCATTTTCCTTCCCATGGATTTGGGTGAGTTCAAATTTGTTAAAGCACTGAAGTGACCAGGTTTAATATCAGCTCTGGATCGATTTTTACTTTTATATTTTAAGCTTGCATTTCTCTTGACAATTGTAGGCTCACCAATAGAACTTCATATTCAGTCACATTGTTGGTTTATTTAAAAACAAACCTCAATACACAATTCAATTTATGCCCTTTTAGGCTTGTCACCTACTCTAAAATCAGTTTCTTTGGACGATCCATCTATGATTAATTTCCACGTTCTCTCTTCAGTCTCTTTCTCAAGAATAAGAACATCTGATAATTCTGCAACAAAGTGAGCCATTGATTATAGATAGGCCTTTTGTATCTTATTTCGAATTGCGTCAGCTCTACTATCCATTTCATTAGCCTTGTTGATGTACCAAGCTTTTGCAGTACTTACTCAAGTGGGAAATTAGTACACACTTCAATTCTATGGCTCTGAAAATAGGGGTATAACTAAGGCAAGGGCTAGCTTTTCTATGTCTGAATTTCTCGCTTCTGTTCCTTGCATGGATTTACTTATATAGTAGACTGGTAGCTGTTGTTGCCGTTCATCTCTTTCTAGCATCGAGCTAACTGCCACTTTAAAAACTGCCAAATATAGTAATAGTTTCTCCCTGTTTCCAGGTTTACTAATAGGGGGATTTCCTTAAAATGATCTTCTAAAGCTTGAAATGCTTGAACACATTTGTTGCTCTATTTAAACTTTTTTCTGCATTTCAACACTTAGAAAAAATGGGAACATTTGTCCATTCTTCGTGATATTAACCTATTTAGGGCGAAGGCCCTTCCTATTAGGCTTTTTATTAGTTTATATGAGGATCCCATTTTTATGAGGGTCTAAGGGTTTACTTTAATACCTCGCTGATTGACCATGTAGTCAAGAAACTTTTTGAATTTAACTCCAAAAGCACATTTAAGCGGATTGAGTTTCATCCTGTATTTTCACAATATGTTGAAAGCCTCTTTTGAATTTTTAAATGGTCTTCAGCTTGAAGGCTTTCACAAGCATATCATCGATGTATACTTCTATCATTTTTCATATCTGCTCAGCGAACATTTTGTTCACTAGCCTTGAGTATGTAGTCCCCACATTTTTTAGCCCAAACGACATTACCTTATAACAGTATAATCCCAGATCTATTACGAACACGGTATGCTCCTCATCAGGCCCATAAAAGGGATTTGATTAAACCTCGTATACGTATCCATGAATCTTAGTAGCTCATGCCTCATGGTTACATCCACTAGCTAATCAATTTTGGGAAACGAGAAGCTGTCTTTAGGGCAAGATTTATTCATGTCTGTGAAATCTTGGCATGTTCACCACTTTCCATTATTTTTTTGGTAGAAGGACCGAATTACATAGCCCCACGAGGTATTGAGCATTGTAGATAAAAAACATTCTCCTATCGCTTATCCACTTTGTTTTTAAATGCTTCATATTTTTCTATGCTCACAGGCCAATACTTTTGCATCTTGGGCTTGATCTTTGGATCAATTTTTATAGTGTATAGGAAACTTTGGGATCTATTCCCACCATATCAATGTGCTTCTAGGCGAACACATCTAGGTTGTGAGTAGGAAGTTTTTTAGCAATCTTCTCATAGGCTCGCTCAATTTCCAGATCTTTGCACTTATCTTCTAAGCTAATAGAAAAACTAACTCTTCCATCGTAGTCGCTTCTAAAATGAAATCAGTTATGCGAGGGTCAATATAGTCATCAATCTCCAGTTTATCCTTGGGATTGCTCATTTCAACTGTGGCGATTCTATTCTTTGGAGCTCTCATGTCTCATTTTATTGGTACTTTCATGGTTCTTGTGCAGGACTGTCTGTCTATACTTTAAGGTTACTTTGACTTTATTTGTAGAATATCTAATATACAATTGACGAAGGTAGATGATTATATTTGCCCGTTTCATGGCAAACCTTCTGAAGATTATGTCGTATGCTGATTTATCCTTAATGATTTCGAAATTCATTTATCCATGGTATGCCCGAGGCACCTCTCCTATCTTTACCAATAGAGTGGCATGATCGCGAAGGATCGGGTGAAGTGGTGAGGTTCTGACACAGGCATCCAAGGGTTATATTTCTGCATTCAACTAAATGCCTCACCATACAACATGTTTTCAGTGCTTTCATTGTCTAGAAGTATATGGTGAACATTTTCCCACTATTACTATCGGATCACGAACACCTCATCCTCGATTCCTAAAATTTTAATTCTAGGCTCTATAGATTTAATTAAAGAAGTCAATGATTGTGGATTAATTTTGCGCTTACCTTTTCCAGCATACTTATTTTCCAAGCATTGTATTTTTACACACAAAGTACTGAGTTATGCCATCAGCTCTCTGAGATCCTTAGTCATCATTCGAATAGCTCCTGCTATTGAGGTTGTCTCTACATTGATTAGAACACCTCTCTTCTGATTTTCATTGTTCAAGATTTCGGCTAAAGCTAGGCTTACCTTTGCTTGGCTCATTTCTTTAGATCTCAAGTATTTCTCGACCGAAGCGTAGAAATTCGTGGTTCACTTGGCTCAGTTTTCCACATGGCATCAATTTGTTGATGGTAAAATGTAAATAAACAAATTATCTCACCTAACTATGATTTTCTTCTCCTAAGCTGTTTGGTTTCAATGCTCAAATTTGGAGCAAGAGGAAAAATAACTATTTGAGAGTGAAATATTTGAATTCCATGATTTCTCTTTGAAGGAGTGGGTATTTATAGATTTCTCTCCAAATATTTGGGGGTAATTTGGTTATTTAGGAAAAATGACAAATTGCGGCTTTTCTTTGTCTAATTTATAACTGATTCTGTTGTCACGTTCATTTCATTAATGTGTATGTCATGTGTTAGCCCTTAATTCACGCATTAATCTTTTTCCTTACATTCTTATAATAGTTCTTTCGTGGCTCAGGTGTGGATGGGTTCTCCTACTTGGGGCGAGTCTTTTAATTTCCTTCGCACGTAGCTTTTACTTCATCAGTATTGGACGAGGTTCACAGAGTATATTTAAGCTTTGTCCCTTCTTGAAGAGTTCATTCATAAATTTATTATTATAAAATATGGATCATGGGTCGCCCATGTGGGGGGACCCGACCCACAAGACATCGAAAGGGCCGGAGGGTGTGATTTGAAATTGGAATTCAAATCCACAACTCCCCATAACTTCTCATAACTCCCAAAAACCTCCATTTTTTTGTCTAGCAAAGAAAAGATGGAGAAGATGACAATAAAAATGATGAAAATTCGTATGAAAAATATCACCAAAATGAAAGCACCTAAAACTACTATTTTGGCATGAAATTCACAAAAATTGACACTTAGGTTGTGACTAATAATCTCCTTCTATTGTGATCGGGATTGGGACCATTGGAGTGCAAAACAATTGTAGATTTGGAGTATTGGAAAGCAAGATGATTCAACCATTCAAAAGATCTTAGAATTTATCATTTCAAGTAAGCATTTTGACTCGAAATTCATGTTAAAGTATGCTGCAAATTACTTCATTGGTATCAGAGCAAGGTTGAATTTTTTGCCGTAATACATGCTTAAATATGCCATTACATGATACAATTGGGATATGAATTTTATATGTAAAGTTTTGAAACCTTTTGTGGCCTTTAATGACATCTTTTGATAATTTATTGCTATTTATACATTAATAATCATGTAGTAAAATTACTATTGTTAGAAAGATATTTTAATGAGCTCTCCAACCATATAAAGAACTTAAATTTTTGAGTTAAAACGAACAAATTATGAGGTTTTGAATTTTGGATGTAAATCTGAATTTTGGTAAAATTTGAAATTTCATCACATTATAACTTTTCCTACACTATGTTTCATGATTCTCATTTGGTATGATTAGATAGATCTTCTCAAGACATTTACAATGATATAAAGATCATTAATTTTGGTCTTAAAATGAAGAAGTTATGATTTCTCGAAGTTTGGTTGAAAATCTAAAAATTTTGCATGTGATTTTTTTTTTTGCCATGTTGACTCTCAAGCAGATCTTTTAATATTCCAAACGTGGGTTTAAACATTGGTTTTGTAAAATCTAACTACACAAATGAACTTACAATGTTGAAATTAGTTGGGATAACCAATTGAAAAGTTTTTTCAAAAACGGCATGGAGGCACTAACGCCCCCCATTTGTTTTATTAATTTAAGAAAATTATTGCAGATTGGTCATGCAAGTGAGAAGAATATTTATTAGATGATATTTGACTAGTGGGTGTAACACCCCATCTATATAGATAACAATATATTAACCAGTGTAGGAATACAAATGATGACTTGACCTAGACATCCATTTCACACACACTTATTTTTTTTCTTTTTGATAAAATGAAAGCATCTCCACAAGTTATATCCTTGTATATAGTATACCGAAACAAAAGATCATAAATCCATAGTCCAACATATTTATCATGAGGTTGTAAAAGTATCTACATGCCATTTTAAAAGTATACAGGATTCCCAAAATATAATACAACTGGAGTCCACAAAATAACCCTACAGGTCGTCATCCATGTACATCCGTAAGAGCTCTACAGCCACCATGCCTTCTATGAGGTTCCATGCTCACCTACGATGCAAGAACTACATAAACTAATCCTCAGTAAGCAAAAATCATGCATGTCATGGGTATGAGTCATAATGGTATTTGACCCCATGCTATTTACTTTAAACCTTATGCTAAGGATGTAACATGCTCAAATATTCGTTAAAATCAACTCAAAATAATTTCATCAAAAATTATTCATTAGGCCCTTAACCTATCTACTATGTACCGGATAGAGTTTTGCACATTATCAATGTCAATAATCAATAATAAAATGACCAATATGACATCGACATCGATGAGTGGACCATCATCTTGTGACCTCTAGAGATCCATNACATCGACATCGATGAGTGGACCATCATCTTGTGACCTCTAGAGATCCATCCCCTAACTGTCCCTATGATCATCTAAGAAATATCCCACCCGGTAGTGCCAATGATCATAATATCACAAAGGTACAGTCAAGTGGTCCACCCTCTCGTGATCACCAAAGACCCATCCCCTATCTACCTTTACAACCAACTAGGAAGTATCACCTGCGGTGCCAAAACATATCACATCAGCATGCCTCACATGTCTCGGTGCCCTGGTAGCGGTCAATAAAATATTTTATGAGAAAATCTCAATTTTACAATCATGTTGTGCATGCTAAATTTTCAACCATGGACGTATGTCGTGCATGAAGATGAAAATCCTCATGAATGACATACCTAATCAAAATCGATATCAGTATATTCTGAAATCCTATACTCAATGATCATACCCATCATATGATATACAATGAGCTCCTTAACAAAGTTATGTAAGTATTCCAACATTACTATATCGCAAAACTATGTTATTGCATCGTAGATACAAATGGATTTTTACTTACCTTTATGTCCTTATGTGTGCACTACCATGGAGTGTAGATCAATTTCCTTTCTCAGTTAAAGTAAAAAAACCACCTTCTACATCTCGTCTCATCCATCTTTTCACACCATCAATCACATTCAAACCTTCCCAAACTTTTAACACACTTATATAATATATATGTGAAGGTAAATATGTTATTAAGTTACCACAAGTAGAAGGTTTACAACTTGAAAATCAGTTTCTTTTTACCGAACACCAAATCAGCCAATTTCCATTGTATTAGCATGCCACCGATCAAATTCTAGGCTATTAGAAATCCTTTCTATACTTCTAAATTTTATATAAATACATTCATATATATAGCTATAAGTTATCTCCTATGTATTATCCCAAATCAAATGTTGAATAGGCAGAATCCAACAACTATGCAATTCATGTCCTCACTTGTTTTATTCAATATATCTTCAATAATTTTCTCTCTTTTTGCCTTAATAAAATCCCAAACACTAACTCCAACAAAATATCAAGCAATTTCAGGAACTCAAGAGATGGTAACACCTTCAAAAACATTTAAAATAACCTTCAAAACCGTGAGCTAAACTCACCTATTTAGAAGTTCAGTTTTCAGCTTCTTGTTTCTGCTTCGCTCTATTTCCTTTGCTTTCTCTTTCACTTTCACTTGGAGATAACTTGAAAGGCAAAATATCATAGTAGGAGGTATGTATAGAGTCATAAAATGAGTTTAAGTCGTGACTCTTGCTTAGGAATTAAGAAAATGTTGTAGGCAGCCAAGCATGAGACGTGTTCAGCAGGAGGTGGCTTCTTCAAGCAATATTTGACTTTTCTCTTCCCCTATTTGGATACATATTGGATTATAAGATATATATGTATCCTATATGAAGTACTAAGGGGTTAGAAGACATGCTGGAAACTTTAAGGTCAAAGGAATTTAAGGTTAAAATGACAAGCCACCAAGCATGAGGTGTCATATGTAGTAAAAAGTCTAATTTTACACCCATCATTGCAAAAGAAAACCAATCCTTTCTTAGTGTGTCTACAACCTAATTT
>CAIGRP010067338.1:0-41452 GCA_903798385.1 Fraxinus cuspidata | reverse complement strand
AGAAGAAGAAGAACAACTGTGTTATTGCAATTGCAATCACAATTGCATTGCATGTATTGTAGAAACTCGCAGCGTAATAGTCAGTTTGTAAATATATATTTTTTATAATAACTAAGTTGGCGCAAAGTAAGTCGGCATGTGCAAAGTACGAAACCAGTTTCAAATCAGATAAATGTGACCAATGTGACAAAAATGAACAGTGATCTTACGTTTACTCTTTTAAGAGAATGAGTAAAAATATAAAATTACATTTTGAGCCTTTTAAAATTAGTCAACATTTGGTCAAACTTTTGATTTTTGGTCAACTAGCAATCAAATTAACAATTTTCATCCATTTGGACTATAGCTACGACATTTTGAAAGATTTGGTGCCGTTGGTGGCACAAATGAAATGTTTGAGCAAAATCTGTTACTTAATAAAATGTTTGGTACCACTGCTACAATTTTCCCTTTAGAATTGATGCTTTGATCTTTTGGTTGAATTAAGAGAACTTTGAATGTGTAATTGATCTTTAATTATGTGTCTCTAATATGAAATAATGATTCAACACTCTTTGGGATGTACATATTCTTGGGTATATATAATAGGTAGTTTTTGAGGTTGAATATGATTGGAGAAACTGTTAAAATCGCGATTAGGTCTTCTCCCGAATAAATACGTCGCTTGAGTGCTAAGTTTATGGCTAGCGAACAATCGATCTATCGCTTGAGCCCCATCACCTGTCTAGCAGCTATGTCACTATTTTGGGCGCTTGACCGTGCCATGCCCGTTCAACGAGTAGTTTTGTAGCGACTTTTTCTCCTTGGTCCATTTTTGACTTCTTTAACTTATTCAAGACCTATACTACTAACTCTTAGCTATTTTTACTTTAACTCAATATATATAATTTTGAACATGGGAATAGCTAATTACAATTAGGACCTAACAAACTCCCCTTGCCATTCCTTGACAAAATCATTTATTTCAAAACTAAAATCAAACGAACCTAATACTATTAACCCAAAGACTTAATTCCCGAACTTTAACTCAACTCTTGTTATACCCGTTTCTTGAAACAAATGAAAACAACAATACCATGTATAAAAGTAAGAGGAAACTCAATAAAATATTTAACTAAGTTATATAAACAACACAAGTAAAACATGTGTAACACCAATGCATGTAATACTATGTACATCAATAACTTAGAATCTAAACTACTACAAGATGAGAATTATAGCTGAACTAGCAAAACAAAGTATGATATCGATATTATACAAAAGACATAACAAAACATCAATACTGCAAAGTATCAAAACATGCTACTCAGATCATCAAATATCAACGTCTCCCCCCTAAGTCATATATCAAAATCAAATAACTACTCCTCCTCACTCATATACTACCCAACTCTCTAAAATACCTCACTCATATCTACACAATTTTTTGAAATAAATTTTCTCCCCTTTTTGTCACAAATAACACAGAGAGGAATGATTAAAAAAGTGCACATAGACAAATATATACAAACTTATGCAAAATATGTGATAGGATAATTTTTCATGAATTTTTAAATATAACATTAAGTATTGAAAGCTCAAATTTCATGAACTTTTACTTATACATGTATAATTTATAAATAGTGAACTTTTTCCACATAACTCATATTAAACTTATATGGAGTAAACTGTATATGCAATTATGTGTGAAAAGTGGCACTAATATTTTGTAAGCAAGACTCAAATTCTTAAATCGGTGAGAAATGACATACAATGAAATCTTTGGTGAATGAATGGTTTCCTCAAATTATGAAAGTCAAATCCAGTGCTACTAGGACCTTTTAACTATAGTGTACCAAGTTTTAAGACAACATGCTTAATTACTTTTGTTATTAAAGTTATGAAGAAAAGTATAAGATATTTCACAATGTTTCTACAAATTCAAGTCTTTTGAAACTCAACAATCTTTTTTCTTTTAGGGGAATATACAAGAGGTTAGGTTAACAAGTTAAAAATCAATTCATATTCAAAGTCACCTCACCACACCGATGATTGTCATCCCAAATCTCACACACACGGTCAATACTCACTTACAAGAGCTTAATGTGTGTAGTGTAAATGATACACCAAAAAACTTATACCAAGTACTCCAAATAAGCTCTAAACAAAGTTAATTGAAACTTTATTCACCATTTATTAATTTTACTAATACTTGATTACAAAATAACATGTCCAATGATATAACTTTAGAAGTGTTATCGCATCAAAAATCTTTTTTTCTTTTTCCCTTTTTTATATTTTCTAATTTTGTTTTTCATTTTAAAAGGGATAATGCAAAAGAAAATAAATGAGTGCATGCATGTATATATAGATACTATGAACAATGTAGATACATAAACCTAAATACCTACTCAATGAGGAATACAAGTGCTCTAACATTTAAAAGCAACACGAGCAATGTCACAATCAACAACATCGCTTTGACCATAGTTCACTCTTTTTGTTCTAAATCTTCTTAAAAGACGATGCTCATTTGATTAGTCAAAAATCTAACATGAATAGCTAGATCTTGTTTGTTGTTCCTAATCAAGGGTTCCTAATGTGAATTATCTCACTATAATTGTGAGAAGTGGGAATGAACCTTAGTTTGAGGAAATCTATGTTGCATAATAGTAACAAGCTCAGTCACTTTTTTTTTGGAAAAGTTCTCATATTATTTTATTTGTATTCTTTTTGCAAATATGGATAAAATTAATGTATTCATCTGTTATGAAGACAAATGAGAACAAAATAACGAATATAAGACTTCCATACATCATTTATACTTTTGAGATAAATATTTGTAGGGTCACTTTTCAAATATGTAAGATTTAAACACTGTTAAAACATGCTACTTTTTGTTATATTTCTTTTTACTATAACTACTAATATATTAATTCTTAGTATTATTGCTTTAAATTCTTGTAAGTACGTGGACAAAGGTGAATCAAGTCCATTATCTTTGTCTTGGGCTTTTGGGGGATTTTGGGCATCTAAAAAAGTTATAATTTTAATTAGTTTATAAGGGTATTATTATTATTATTATTATTATTATTATTATTATTATTATTATTATTATTATTATTATTATTATTTTAGTGCAGTGGGTTTCATTTCTCCTATTAGAACCAAAGCCAGACATTGAATTAATTTTTGGATTTTTCACCTGAAAAAGGATGTCTATTTCACACACATTTGTACATGAATTATTAATTAATGCCAATGACAATTATTGTTCATTTTTATCTTGATAAGATTTTTAATAGTTATTGTAAATTATGAAATGACATTTATATTCTTAATATTGAGAATTCTATAATGAGTACAGAAATTAAAATTATAAAAGTGACCAAAATATTACATATATCATTACATGCTTGGTCACATATATGAAAAACGCAATTCCAAATTGCCTAGAGATGAATATTTAGGTCAAATGATTTTGAATCATTAGACAAATGTGAATCATGTCTACTAGACAAGATAACCAAATTTCCTTTTACTTGAAAAGGAAAAAGAGCCGCACAATTACTAGGAATATGTGGATCCATGTCAATTAATGCTAGATGAGGTTTCTCTTATTTTATTACTGATGACTATTTAAAAAATGGTCATATATACTTGATGAAATTTCATACTCTTGAAAGGTTTAAGGGAGTTAAGCTAGAAGTAGATAAACAATTAGGTAAAAGTATTTTCATACTAAGATCGGTGTGGATAATATCTTAAATGTGATTTTTTGGATTATCTAAAAGAAAATGAGATTATCTTGTAGTGGACTCCGATATATACATTCCAACATAATGGTGTATCTGAATGGATGAATTACATACTATTAGATATATTGTGATTAATAACTAGCCATGTAAACCTCCCAAAATCATTTTGTGGTCATACACTAATTGTCATGTGCTACACACTAAATTGTGCCCCATTTAAGTCTGTTGACTAAACTCCATACGAGTTATGGAAAGACAGAATGCCCAATTTATCTCATATTAAAGTTTGGGATTGTGACGCTTACGTGAAATGCACTAAATCGATAAGCTTGAGGCTAAATCCGATATATGCATATTTGTGGGATATCCAAAAGAAACAATCATATATCAATTCTATGATCACATTAAGAAGAAATATTCATCTCGTGATATACCCAGAGAAAGAGTTCATTTTAGGAAAAGACATTGGGAGTAAAATAGAAATTGAAGGAGTTCAAGAGTTCATAGATAAAGTTGACTAAGTAGATGAACTTGAGTCTGATTCCACACTATTTGAGGGACATACTCTTGATCAGGAAATAGGGACTTCTCAGGACACGTTAGCTCCGAGTAAATTTTGTAAGATCATTCGACCTTCTAGGAGGAACAAATCCATAATTATTAATCAAGTATTACTAATCGTGAATAATGAACCTATTAGTTATGCAGAAACAAAGTCAAGTGTTGATTCAATGAGATGGCAAGAGGCTATGGAACCCAATATGAACTTGATGTATGTAAACAAAGTTTAGACCTTGATCGACCAGTCTGATGGGATAGACCTATAGGTTGTAAATGGGTGTACACAAAAAGGTCGACATGGATGGAAATATCCATACATACATAGTAAGACTAGTAGCCAAAATGTTATAAACGAAGACAAGAGGTTGACTTTAATGAATCTTTTTACCTGTAGCCATGCTAAAATCTATTTGGATTTTGCTTTTAATAGCTGTATACCATGACTATGAGTTATGGTAAATGGATGTTAAAATCGCATTTCTTAATAGAAACTTGTAAGAGAAAGTGTACATGAAACAATTCGAGGATTTTAAATTCAAAGATTCGAACAAAGTATGCAAGCTTGATAGATCAGATTGAAGCAAGCCTCTGTGAGTTGAAATTTTCAATTTGATGAGGTAATCAAAATGTTGCATTTTATTAAAAATGAAGATGAATAGTGTATTTACAAGAAGACAGTGGAAATGTTGTCATATTTCTAATATTATATGTAGAAGACATATCATTAATAGGAACAACGTTTGTATATTTCAATCGTTGAAATTATGGTTGTCAAATAATTTCTCAGTGAAAGATGTAGAAAAAGAAAATTGATATATATAGATATATCAAGAGGATTACTAAACTCGTCCCAATCTACATAGATAAAGTCTTGAGAAGATTTTATGGAAAAAATGGATTGACAGTTCATGGATACACCAATGTTAACTTTTAATCAGACAAGAATGATAGCAAATCTCAATCAGAATATTGGTTCACTCTTAAGCACTGTGTTGAAAATGTTCCAAACAGAAAACAATTGTTGATTCAATGTAGGAGCCTTATACATCATTACTTTAAAGGCAACAAAGGTTGTGGTCTGGATCAAGAAATTCATCAATGAACTAGAGTAGTTGCTAATATTGTTGGTCACATGCTTCTACATTGTCATAACAATTGAGCTATAGTGCAAGCAAATAAACTAAGATCTCATCAATGATCCAAACATATGTTACGGGGATATCATCTCATTATAGAGTTATTACAATGAAATGAAACAAAGAAAAATGAATTCCCACAAGTTATTAAATTACAAATCCATTGACAAAGAGTTATCACAGCATAAATATGAATGTCATGTAGACTCTTATGATATTAGATACATAAGTGATTGGATCTAGTATATGTGGGAGTTTGTAAGTGTTATTCTTTAAGTCCAATCAACTTTGGACAAAAACACTTTTAATATATAATAATTGATGCATTTCATTTATGGCAAATCTATTATTTAATTGAATTAATCTTCTAATAAATTAAAATAATAGAATCAGAAGATTTAAGTACTGATAATTTGTTAATTGCACAGGTTTGTGATTGTAAGATAATAATTACATATGATTGAATTTTAAATCATCCATGGTCGTAAGTAATAACGAGATACGGATATCGCTATTACATTCAAGTGTAGCATTTCTTACTTATAAAGTAAGTAGCTGACCTTACGAGCTAAAGTATGGTGGCATTTAAATAAATACGTGAATGCTTTGTTATAGAACAAAATATTGGAGACTTGCTGAGGAGATTCCACTTGGATAACTATATGAGTGCCAGTTGTTAATCTCTAACATTCGGTAGTGAAATTGGTCCTTCGAGTTGAGGTTATCATAGTACTTTATACAAGACATTATACTTTGATGATGTTGGTTGTTACTTTGCCAATGGTAGCTAATACGGCATGTTTGGATATGTCGAGAATCATATGAAGGTTGTGAATGACCAAAAGATGATTTGTTACTCTTAGATAGTAATATATTATGATCTACATTTCATTCAATTAAGTTGATAACTAAATCCTTAGTCAAGGTGTACTCATAAGTTGACATATTTTCATATCTCACAATTGATCAGATCATATTGATGAAAGGGTTATAGTTTCATGGTAAACGAACAAATTTGATTTTGTCATACCACGTAATATTTTTAATCACATGTATTGCCCTAACACATTGCTGACGTCATCTAAATGACGAATGTGAATTGATGATAAATTAAATGGGGGGATTTTAATTTATCAATTTTGATTACATCAAAATAATAATTCACGTCGTCAGACAGCATATTCGGGAACCTAATAGATAACACACAAAAGGAGAATTAGAAGAATGATATTTATCAGTTAATCAATTAACAAGTATTTGATAACTAATTAATTGGGTTACTTGTTAATAGACTTGAACGAATGAATTTGATTAACTAATTAATGAACCAAATTTAATTAATTGACTTAATTAAATATTGGACCAGGTTAAATTTATAGATGGGCCTTCCCACTTGAACTTATATTAATAAGATATTAGGGTTTTAGAANGAGAGAGAAATTATAATTCTTTCATTCTTGTTCCCTGTGTGGATTTCTATTGGAGGCTGGACAATTAGGCAACTGTAGATTGCAGATTATGATTGATCATGTTCCAAGATCAACAAAGGAGTTTTCAAAATTTACAAAAGGTATAATTCCTATTAAGTTTCTTTCTAAACACAAAGAAGATTATTGGTCGGAATTGAAATTCTTTTTCGCTGTGCATAATTAAGAAAATTCCCAATAGATACCTCTCCACCATGGTCCCTGGCCACAACTTAGACACCATTTTATGTAGCAGCCGCCCTTGAATCTCATCCATCAGCTACCACTCACATCCGTCATATTCTTATAGGTTACTTTTTTTCTTTTCTTCATTTCTCCTCCATATCTCTCTGTGGTGGTGATGTAGGGGATTTTAGGGTTGGAAGTTGGGTTTTTGTTTGAGTAATAAGTAGTGGTAGTTAGCAGTTATGTTGGCATTGGTGTTGGAGATTAGGAGGTAATGAGGAAGAGGAGGATGAAGTGGCGGTAGTGGTGGCCGATGGTAGCTACCACGCTCGTGGGAATTGCTATTGATGTTTCGTCGGCAGCATTGACAATGACTTTAGTTATAAAGGTTGCTTGATGATTGAACTAAGCGATGGTAGACGACTGATAGATTTCGAAGTGCGGGGCATGGGCATATGGCGGCACTACAATGGCGTGGTGGTTGCCAGTGGTGTTAGGATAGGTGAAGTGGGGTAAGAGGAATAGTAGACATGACTAGTTAATCGTGTGATTGGGGAACTATTAATTGTGTAATTTGTGACATTATACATAATTTATGTAGTATTTGATTATGATATTTTGTAATTTGTGACTAGTATGTAGCTGTTACCCATAAATTGTGTAGTATTTGTGACCTTGGCCTATTTAATTTTAATTATAGTTCACAATACTTATCATAGGTCTCAAATGTGATTACCTGATTTAAAAAAAAAAAAAAAACCTCAAGTTTGTTAAATGTGAATTGTATTTTTAAATGTTTGTAGTTATAAAAAAAGTTCCCTTGATTATATTCTCCCTTATTTTCCTTTAGTTAGTAGAAAATTAAATGATTATTGATTTATTGAGAATGAGAATCAAATATAACCTATCTTGAAAATAAATTCCAACTTCCAGAAATTGATTCCATTATTCTTCTTTCCCAAATTTGCACTTGTTTATAGAAGCCTAAAATTTCTTGAAATTTCATCTTTTGCCTCCACAAAACTTATGTTTCACTGGAAATAAACAATCAAATCACTTTTTATCCTAATATTTTGAGAGATTCATAAGCACTATTCACTTCATTCATTTTTATTTATTTATAATTTATATTGTTTATAAAACTTCCCAAGCATGCTCTAATCTAGCCTATTTAAGTAGGATGGGTGTGGGTTGGATGAGTACCCGATTTAATTTTTTAAAAATAAAATCCTCCTCCTTTATCCGAGTTTGGGTCGGCTACATAAATTTCGAGTAGGCGGAGTTAAAAATTGTACACGAACAACTTGTTATGTGTACAAATTAAAAAAAACTACAAATAGTATTATAAAATAACAAATTTTACTAATATGACTAAATTAAATATCACTTTCCTAACAACATGCAATTTCGACATATTTATCTTGCAATTGGAAATGAACATTTTGCCAATTTTTTATGCACATTAATATTTCCAAAATATCTTCTTTCAGTCGGTTTCTGACCTCGGATTGAACCCTCGTACCTACACTAAAAGTAGACTCCGAAGCAACAATATTAACTGGAGGTGTTAGTAAGTCTTTTGCAATCGTAGAAGCCATTGGCCATCGTCGTTTGTTCATTCTCCAAAAGTCAATTAGTTCTTCTAAACTTTTTTTAATTGATGCATTACTAAGTATATGTTAAGTAATCAAGTAATTCCACATGCAATACATTTGGACTTGCATCCGATGTCTGATTGCATACGGTAGACATACTACTACTAGAAAACTTATTGTATCATATCTATTCGTATTAATGCCTCTAAATAAATTTAGTATTTTTGCTTCGTTTTCTTCAAGATTAGCGGGAGGAGTAGGTATAGAGGGTGCTCAACTAATATTTGCACCAATTGTTGTGCATAAAATTCATACATTTCCCATAAAGTTTGTTCTAATTTCTATAAGTGATAGGTGTGTTAAAAGTTAAAGTTTTTGAAATAAGATCAATTATATATTTAGTACCTCATAAATCGTATTGGAAGTCCATGATGCATGCCAAATAAAATAACATAAGCAACTCTTCCCAATACTTTCTAAATTTTAATTGTGTAGAAAATATAATATTACTAAAATCGGGATCATTTTTAGATTTATTAAAAGCACTTGTAATGATATAAAGACGTTCAAATACCATACAATTAGTGGGATAGTACACTCTAGATAAAATATTTGTAGAGTCATAAAAACTTATCAAAATTATTTTCTACTAGATGAAATTGTGATACATTAATGCATTCCTAATTTTTTTTTATTTTATTCTTAATATGTTTCAAGTCATCTTACACAATGAAATAAAAAATAAGACATACACAACGAATGTGAAATAAATAACCATCGAAATCGGGCTGCAGTACCCTACACAATGTATCAACAACGAATTTTATTCTCACAATAATATTCTCTAATAATACCCATAATAAAGTTAAATATATTGTTAGCTCTGTAAAGGAACTCAATTATTTTAAAAGTAATAATTTTTTTATGCATATACCAAAGTGGGTCTATGTAATGTGAAGTTACAGATATATAACCTCTTTTATTAATCATTTCCCATAAATTTGAAGCTAAGATATAACACCATCATATTTTTGTAAATCAATAATCAATTATTTCAGAACGAAAAGTGTTTCTACAGACCCCAACATACCTCAGTTGAAGATATTCGTTCAAGTAGGAGACAAAATGTTGATTGTCCAATATTGCTAAAGGAAACTCAGCACCGGCAACGAACATCACAATTCTCTTTCAAGTTTTCTGCTTCGAATACATCTACATGCAAAGTTTAGTAGAAGTAGAACCCAAGGTTGGACTATCAAATTACAGATATGTTTGAGAAGCACCAAGAAGCCCATGTTTGGCCGCACATGCTTTATAGTGACGGTTGAGGTGGGTGGCACCAATGCCCATTTGCCATGCCAATCGTGTTTGATAGTTTTTACATACTATTTTAGACTCTATGACTATGTCGACTGTACGACCCACTGGAATCAATTTAAAGTGATCCCAACATTTTTCCCATTTTTTCCCTTTCGCTTCCCTCTTGCATCGGGAATATCTAATTCATCATGTTCCGCTTTGAAAGCATCAATGTCATCCAAATTAATTGGATTTCTACTTTCATGAGTATCCAAATCTGGAATATTTTCGGGAATGGATACGTCGTTAAGACCAACAAAGTCGTTTTAAAATTAACTTTGTGGCATCATAGGCCGCCACCGACATCGAACAAGCCCTCAACAAATGATTGTGGATTCATTTGTGATGAATTTATAATATATGAACTTGAATGAAGATGAATTGAAGAATGAATATGTAGGAATTAGATAATTGTAATTTGTAGGGTAGTAAATTGCAATGACAATGTGCATAAAATATTGGTATAGATAATAAAATATGTATTGTGTAATGTATATTATAGATTTATAGTAAATAAGTAAATATGAGTAGATGAAGAGAATAAGATGTAACTTGTAATATAATGAATATTGAAATTGAATGTAGTAGAATATTGAAGAGAGTAATAATTGTTGTTGTTGTGTAAAAAAAGTGTGAAGGTGGTAGGGTATTTATAGAGGTAAAACATTACAAAATAATAAAATTAAAAGGCCTAACGGCCACAAATAATAGTTGATGTCCTTCCTCTTTTAGTAGTACTGAGCTCATTGCCACATTGGATAATGCTAAATATAGTAGTAGCTATTTCAGGTTTAGCTAATAGGGGTGCTCTCCCTAAGTTATCTTTTAGGGCTTTAATGAGTGTAAATCACTCATTGAACTAATACCTTTAAAACATAGTTGTTTGCTTGTTATTGAGCACATTTGAGCATTTTGATGTATTTGTTCATGTTGTTTTGTAGTTTAGATATATTGGAGAAAATGGTGTATTTTGGAGTTTGGGATGGAGCCACGTGTGATCATAAAAGTAGGCTTGAAGAGGAGGTGAAACAAGAAGAGAAATGAATTGGAGAAGAGGTGAAAATAGAGGCCAAAAAAAAAAATAGCAGGGAATGGGGAGTTGCGATGCTTGCTCCTAGCCGTTGCAGCACCCAGCCATCTAGAAATCAGTAGGGGTGCTGCGGCGCTAACAGCATCTCTCAACGTGGCGCCGTTTCCCGGGTTATAAGAAAGCGTAATTTTTGTAATATTTTCGGCTCGGACCAACTTCAATCCGTATGAATACCCTAAGAGACTATAAATACAACATTGAAGACTTAAATTAAAGGGAGAAAAATGGTTTAGGAGGCAAGGAAAATGAGCAATCATCAATAGCAAAAATGACAACGAATTAGAGAAGAATTCAAGTGGCAAAATAATTTTTCTTATTCTTTTCTTCTCCATGTTCATTATTTTAGAATTTAATATGCGTTTCTAGTATTCATGAACTCATTTTACTATCTAGGGTTTGATGTAACTAAACTTGAGACATATTTGGATTCTAATATAGTTATTTCTTTTGATTTTTCCATTAATTTCAGTACTTGAGAGAGGGGAATTTAGGCATAATCTAAAAATAACATAACCTAGACTTTGTAGATTTCAAGAGAAATATAAAATCTTTGAGGCTTATCCCATTTAAGAATCTCACACATATAATTTCTATAGTGTTAATTCGGAATAGAGATATTGGAATTAAAATATAGGAATAAGCTCAATTTAGCACTCGAGAGAGTGAATAGAATTAAATTAAGGCTCTTGCCTATAAATTTAAGAAAAGTTGATAGAAATAACTGTAGAAGTTGAAAAATATTATTGATAGTGAGGTGAATTCAATCCCCAGGCCTTCTCACATTGATAACTTTCCTATAATTTGCATTCTTTCATTTCAATTGTCACACATTCATGTCATTTTAGTATAAAAATATTTACTTGAAATTTGATTTTTTCTAGATAAAGTGAAAGCTGAAATAATTATAGTATTTTAGTAGGAATTAAATTACAATCCCTTTGGGATGGACACTTTGACTCCATTACTATATTCACCGTATGCTTGCGGTATAAATCACGTCATAGAAAATGCGTAACAAGTTTTTGGCACTGCTGTCGGGGATTGTTTCATTTGATTTCTGTTGAAATTATTACCAATTAGCTTTTATTTTATTTTAGCTTTTAATTTTTGTTTTCATATATTTCTTCTCTATCTCTCATAGTTCTTTGGTTGTTATTTTCAGCTATGTATGCGAAAAGCTAGGAATCTTGAATTACTACATGTTGATCCTGAACCAAAATGTACATTCCACTTTCTCAGGGATATACAGAAAAACGAATGTGAAGCAATGGCAGAACAAGAATCAAGAGTAGTTAATGAAAATAATCAACAACGGGCTATACGGGACTACGTCAGGCCAGTAGTCAATGACAACTATTCTAGTATTGCGTGCCCGACTGTTGTTGCAAATAATTTCGAAGTAAAGTTGGGATTGATACACATGGTACAACATAATCAATTTGGGATCTGACTGAAGATCCAAATGCCCATCTGGGCTCTTTTCTGGAAATTTGTGATACAGTGAAGATAAATGGAGTTACGAAAGAGGCAATTAAACTCTGTCTTTTCTCCTTCTCATTGAGAGATAAAGCCAAGGCTTGGTTCCAGTCACTACCGTATGGTTCTATCACTACATGGGATGACTTAGCTCATAAATTCATCACCAAGTATTTCCCACCTTGCAAGTCAGCTCAACTTCGGAGTGAAATTGGTTAATTCAGACCATTTGACTTCAAGCCATTTTATGAAGCGTAGGAGAGATTCAAAGGCCTACTTAAAAGGAGTTCTCAACATGGTTTTCAGAATTGGATGTAGATTGAGATCTTCTACAATGTGTTAAATGGGCAAATAAGAAACATGGTGGATGCAGCTGCATGAGGTATCTTAATAGGTAAAACAACAGATGCTGCATATGCTCTATTGGATGACATAGCTACAAACAGTTACCAATGGCCGAGTGAGAGATCAAGTGTAAAGAGAGTATTGGGTCTACATGAAGTGGATCCTATCACTACCCTAGCAGCTTAGGTTTCATCACTTACTGATCAAATAGCTACACTTACTACTTAGAATAATCAACAGAAGTCAGATTCGATAATGGCTGCTTCTGTAGCACATCAGGAAATATAAACAATAGGAATTATAATCAGAGAGGAAATTACTCTTCTAATCACCACCATCCAGGGGTTCGGAATCACGAGAATTTGTCATATGGCAATAGCAGGAATGTACTTCAACCTCCTTCAGGTTCAACACTCAACAGTAACAAGGGAAAACATCTTTAAAAGACCTCCTGGGAACTTTTATTTCTAAGACAAGATCGCGGTTCAACAAAGATGAGTCACGCTTGGATAATATTGAGATCACATGACCAATATGAGAGCTATAAAGAAGAATCTTGAAGTTTAGATTGGTCAGTTGGCTACATCAATGAAGTCTCAACAACAAGAGAAGTTTCCAAGTGATACAGAGGTGAATCCAAAAGAACACTGCAAAGCTAGTACTTTGAGGAGTGGCAAGGAAGTTGGAGACAACATACATATAGTCTCATCAACCTCTACACCCAATCAGAGTGAATAACATACAGTTGCAGAACAAGAGAATTAGGTCGACAAAACAAAGTAGGACTACAAGCCTAACTCTATATCATTCCCTAATAACTCACCAATCATCAAGCCAACGCTTCCGTTTCCATAGAGATTCCTGAAGAAGAAGTTTGATGCACACTGCATAGTTTGCCAAGTTCTTGGATAGTTTCAAGAAAATTCATATTAATATCTCATTTGTAAATGCTTTGGAGCAAATTTCAAATCACTCTAAGTTCATGAAAGATGTAATGTCGAAGAAGAGAAAACTGAAAAAATATGAGACGGTGAAGTTGATAGATGAATGTAGTGCTATTCTTCAAAATAAACTCCCTCAAAAAAGAATAGATCCGGGTAGCTTCACTATTCCATGTACCATTGGAGGCTCTTCGTTTGATAAAGCCCATTGACCTTAGAGCAAGCATCAACTTGATGCCCTTGTTAGTGTTCAAGAAGTTAGGCCTTGGGGAGGTAAAACCAACAACAGTTACTTTGCAACTAGCTGACAGGTCCCTCACATACCCACGGGGGATTATTGAAGACACTTTAGTAAATGTTGATAAATTCATCTTCCCAGCTAACTTCGTGGTATAGGATATGGAAGAAGATCAGGAGATTCCATTGATTTTGGGTAGGCCATTCTTAGCAATAGGAAGAGCCATAATTGATGTACAATGCAGACAATTAATTTCAAGAGTAAAAGATGAAGAAGTGATGTTTAATATCTACTAAGCAATGAGATTTCTAGATGACACTGATACTTGTCATAGAATTGGCTTCATCGGTTCTGTTGTGAAAGAAGAAAAAGTTTTCATTGAGGATCCTCTGGAGCATTGTATGATGTAGTGGGCTCAGATGACCACAAAGGTAATAAATGCAGTAAATCTGAACTGAAGCAAATTTCAGTCCACCTTTGATATGTGTTCTTGGATGAAGATTCTAAATCTCCTGTTATTATTTCTTCCTTACTTACCAAGGATGAAGATGAAAAACTACTGAAAGTGTTGAGAGAACACAAAGAAGTAACTTTAGGTTGGTCTATAGCTGATATCAAGGGGATAAGTCCTACAGTTTGCATGCACTAAATTCTCATGGAAGATTCTTATAAACTGTCTATTGAACATCAAAGAAGGTTGAATCCAGCTATGAAAGAAGTGGTGAAAGCAAAGATACTAAAGCTACTGAAGGCAGGAATTATATTTACTATTTTAGATAATGCATGAGTTAGTTCAGTATAGGTGTTGCAAAAGAAAGGTGGATTGACAGTAGTCAAGAACGACAACAACGAGTTGATTCCTCGATGAATAGTAACTGGTTGGAGGGTTTGCATCGATTACGGAAAACTGAACAAATCAACTAGAAAAGATCACTTTCCACTTCTATTCATTGATAAAATGTTGGACAGACTAGCAGGCTACTCTCACTATTATTTTCTTGATGGTTATGTTGGCTACAATCAGATTGCAATAGCCCTAGAGGATTAGGAGAAGACGTCATTCACTTGCCCATATGGCACTTTTACCTATAGACGGATGTCGTTTGGATTATGCAATGCTCCAGCTACTTTTTAGAGATGTATGATGGCTATCTTTGCAGACATGGTAGAGGAAATCATAGAAGTATTTATGGATGATTTTCTATTTTTGATACTAATTGCATTCACAATCTCTCTTTAGTATTGCAACGCTGTAAAGAAAAGAACTTAGTTCTCAACTGGGAGAAGTGCCATTTTATGGTACAAGAAAGAATTGTGCAAGGCCACCATATTTTAGCAAAGGGACTAGAAGTCGACAGAGCTAAGATTGATACAATAACAAGGCTACCACTACCCTCTAATGTCAAAGGACTTCAGAGTTTCTTGGGACACGCTGGATTTTATTGGAGATTTAATAAAGACTTCTCGAAATTAGCTAAACCCCTTTGCAACCTTTTGGAGAAAGATACAACATTTGTCTTTGATGATTACCATCTCAAGGTATTTGAAAAAATAAAGGAAAATTTGGTTACAACTCCCGTTATGATAGTGCCAAATTGGGATCAACCATTTGAAGTAATGTGATGCCAGTGATTATAAAGTATGAGCAATTCTAGGACAAAGAAGTGAAAAGATTTTTTGAGCAATTCACTAAGCTAGCAAAACCTTGAATGGAGCTCAATTAAACTACACCATAATAGAGATAGAGATGTTAGCAGTTGTCTTTGCTTGTGACAAATTTAGATCTAATCTAATTGACACCAAAGTATTCATCTACACAGATTATGCAACGATGATATCTATTTGAAAAGAAATATGCTAAGTCTTGCTTAATTTGGTGGATTTTGTAATTGCAAGAATTCGATGTGGAAATTCAGGATAAAAAGGTAGTGAGAATGTGTTTGCTGATCATCTATCGCGGTTAAATGAAGATGTGATAGATGACAATCCAATTCAAGCAACTTTTCCAGACGAGCTTCTGTTAGTAGTTTCATCAAGATTCCTTTGGTATGCTGATTTTGTTAATTACGTGGCTTGTGGAAGTATTCCACCTGACTTGAATTCTCACCAAAAGAAGAAATTCTTACATGATGTCAAGTTATATCGATGGAATGATCCACTTCTTTTTAGAAAATGCGTGGATATGATGATTAGGAGGCGTGTCTCGATGGAGGAGCCAAAATCAATTATGGGGCATTGTTATTCCTCACCTTATGGAGGTCATTTTGGTCCTACACATACTGCTTCTAAGGCATTACAGTCGGGATTCTATTGGTCGTCCCTTTTCAAGGACTACTACGCCTTTGTGAAGACATACGACCTTTGTCAACTTACTGGGAATATCTCAAGGCGTCGCGAGCTTCCATTGACTAATATGCTCGATGTGGAATTATTTGATGTGTGGGGTATATACTTCATGGGTTTGTTTTCACCATCCTTTGGCTAGATATATATCCTTCTTGCAGTAGACTATGTCTTCAAATGGGTTGAGGCCAATGCTACACCAACAAATGATGCAAAGATCATTTTGAAATTTCTGCAGCAAAACATCTTCACACGGTTTGGCATACCTAGAGCAATAGTAAGTGATGAAGGTACACATTTCTGTAACAAACTTTTCAATTTCCTTTTGGTTAAATACAATGTCAAACACAAACTAGCACTTGGTTATCATCCTCAATCCAATGGACAAGCTGTAGTTTCCAATAGGGAGATTAAACAAATTTTGGAGAAGATAGTGAACACCAACCGCAAGGATTGGACTCATAAACTTGATGAAGCATTGTGGGCATATCGAACAGCTTTTAAAATGCCAATTGGAATGTCCCTTATTGTTTGGTATTTGGAAAAGCATGCCACCTACAAGTTGAATTGGAATATCAAGCCTATTGGGCTGTGAAGAAGTTGAACCTGGATATGATATTAGAGGAGCACAATGCTTATTTCAACTCGACGAGCTTGATGAAATTCAGAACGAGGCATATGAAAATGAGAAAATATACAAGGAGTGAACAAAGCTGTGACATGACAAAAAGATCCTAAGGAGGGAATTCAAACCAGAAAGAACGAGTTCTTCAATTTAATTATCGCTTGAAACTTTTTTCTAGGCAAGCTTCAATCACGGTAGTCACGACCAATTGTAGTCCATAAGGTGTTCCCCTATGGTTCAATGGAATTGATAAGCAAGGATAGATCCATCTTTCATACGAACGGTCAACGACTCATACACTATTACGGTGAAGAAAATCGGGATGTCGAAGAAATTGGCCTTGGATAATCAACTTAGATCTACATCTTCATCAGATAATGAAATTAAAGAAACGCTTCTTGATAGGCAACCCAAGTTCTATACCTTCATTTTAGTTTTAAATTCATTCTTAAGATTTTTCCATTTTGGTTAGGTTAGTAACATTTTTGTGTTTTTATAAGTACATTCTCAAATGTAGAGCATCAAACTTAGAGACTATGGGGACGCGCCACGGTGGAGCTTGCAAGTAAAAAAAAAAAAAATTAACAGAGAGATAGGTGCTGCAGCATCCTTTTTTTAAAAAAAAAAATAGTAGTAAAAAAAATTTTAGGCGCTTGTTGTTTTTAAAAACCCGAGGGAGCCTCTCTTTCTCTCTCTCCTCCCCCCCTCCTCCCAATTTTTTCTGCTATGTTTTCTCTTCCTCCCTCCATCCCTGTAGGCCATCTCATCTCATCTCCTTTCCTTCCCCTACCTTTCTCCTTCAACATTCTTTAGGTCCCCTCTCCTCTTTTCTTTACCCCCAGCACCACACTTCTCCACTAATTACACAACTATTTTGCAACCCTAGTTTTTTTTTTCTTTTTCCCTTCTTTTACTTTTCTTGATAAATCCTATCTTGGCCACATTAGATGCCCTATGTATCTTGGTATCTTCCATAGTTTCCACCTTATTACCAAGGTGTACTTGGTTGTTGCCATTTCATCCACATAAGGTACGTGTTTTCTTCAATGCATGGTTAACTCTTCCGTGGACGGTTATTGTACCTTTGTTGGTGAATTTGAGTGAGTACTTGGATGTTTAAGGGTGTGGATTCCTATGGGCTTTGGGGTATTGAATGTTTAGTATTTGGTATTTTAAGAGGAGTAGTGTTTACAATGTGTTTGAGGAATTGTCTATGTGAATTTTTGTGTTCTATTGTGGTCACAGAGTTTGGGGTGGGAAAAGTTTGATATGCAACCCAGAGTGGCTTTCATTCCTTTGGTGAAGGAATTTTATGCAAACGCGAAGGAGCGCGAGAATTTCAAGGTCTTTGTTTGGGGTCACTAGATCCGATTTGATAGTGTTCCCATCAGTTCCTTCTACTACTTACGGGATATTCACAATGAAGACCACTCCAGGTTACGTGATGAGGGGTTTGACGTAGTCGTATTAATTTAGGCGCTGACTCGCGAAGGTACCAAATGGAAACGTTCTGCCAGCGGTGTGACTAATTTTCCCGTCTTCGGTCTGACAAGTAATTGTAAAGTTTGGCATCACTTCATATCAGTTAAACTGCTTCTGAGCAGCAATCTTAGTGAGGTAACAAAGGAGCAGGCTCTATTGAATTATTCAATTCAGCGAGATACTCTATCGACATTGGGAAGGTTATTCAGAATAGTATCTTATGCATCTTAGTCGGGTCTACCACTATGAGTTTGGGACACTCCTTCTTAATCCATGATCTTTATATACAAGAGGGTATTACCATGCAAGAATCTGAAGAAGTGTTATACCCTTGGTCAGTCCTCAAGATCACGAGACCTCGGGACAAGCCCAGCTCCTTTCCATCCTTTCATTAGATGCCACCGCCTCCACCACCTCCTCAAGCTGGTGATGCTACAGGGGAAATACTTTGGAGGCTTGAGGTGATAGACTTCCGAATGTCTCATTGGCAAGAAGGAATGCAGGGGCGAATAGATCAGTTGTAGTCCTCCATTCATGACTAGTTTCAGTATTAGAATGCTTGAATTGCGATCATGGCCTCTGCAATCTTACATTTCTGATGTTCTACTAAGGTATCCCTTTTTCTTTCTTTTTCACATTAGGGACAATGTGTTCTTTCAGTTTGGGGGTATGTCTTTAACATAGTTGTCATCTAATGGTTTAATTGCTTTTGTCCGTATTATTTTTCTTAGTATGATTTGAGTAAAAAAAATATCGCATGCTTGTGTAGGTTGGAAAGTATTGTTGGCAATGATGCAGTTATTTAAAAATATGACTTGTGTAACATAAATGCACGTGAATTGAATATGGCGTTGGATAAGAATAAGTTGATCCATAAATGATATATGTTGAAATAGAGAACTCAGATGCTAAATCCAAACAATCCCTAAACTCTATTATATCCTTAAACCAAATCTAGGATGTTTGGGTGGTTGAGCTGTTGTAGGGAAATTTAGAGATAAATGTGGATTCCATATATGCTAAAATTTGTGTGGTTTGTCTGAGACCAACCAATATGATGAAAATTGGGTGAAAACCTTAAACTAAGGGTAAATTCTCGAGAATGTGTGTTTTATAAAGGGCATTACACTAATCACTGTATAAAAAAAAATTGTGAAACTACCTTAAAAGATCCATATGAGGACAACCTTAACAATCTTATTGTGAAACGTCTCTTTGTAGCTTTTATGACTCGAGTGACTAAGTCTACAAGAGTTTAAAACTTGATGCCCTAAAGTCATGTGATTTGGGAGTCATCAGCTAAAACTCGTTACATGGGTCATTTAGAAAGCTTAAAGAAGAGACGTCCGCACATAATATAGATTAAAGAATACATATATATCTGAAAAAAACAGGTGCATAAAATAGAAGATGCGCCACATGCCTTGATTAAGCTTTAAACACTTGTTTTAGAGGATTAGACCTTTCATAATGGGTTAGTAACTTAATTGATTCTTGAAAGTTGATGCAGTAAAAAATAAGGAGAATTCTCATTTGTTGATATGTGAACTACAATCGGTAACATCTACCCAGACAAGAGAGGGTAAGGAGTAGTGATTTGTAAACCAATCTTAGATTACATAGTCGGGAAAAGAGTGAAAAGAAATTAAGTTTGGGGATGTGTGAATCCTACAAGCGGAGGAAGGAAATAATTGAACCTTAAGGTTGGAAATTGAATCGACTTATAATTGCACAACGTTGTGTTTGATTCCTCACACATACACACACACACACACACACATTTTGCATTGGAAAGGTAATAAATTGACTTTTGTACTATAACTTTGAAGTGGATCATAAATTCGATATCACATCTTCAATGCTGAGCCATAGAAACAAGCTATTTAGCTAAATATGTATTTGAATCTTTTGGTAGTGTGTTTTATTTGTGTGTTTGTGAGTCTTATTTGCTCCAGGACAAGCAAATAATTATGTTTGGGGGGTTTGGTGAGTGTAAATCACTCATTGAACTAATACATTTAAAACATATTTTTTGGCTTGTTCTTGAGCACTTTTGAACGTTTTGATGTGCTTGTTCATGTTGTTTTGCAGTTTAGATACATTGGAGAAAATTACGTATTTTGGAGCTTGGGATGGAGCCACATGTGATCATAAAAGTAGGCTTAAGGAGATGAAACAAGAAGAAAAATGAAGTGGAGAATAGGTGTAAACGGAGGCCAAACAACAAAAAAAAAAAAAAACAGCAGGGAACTGGGCGTTACAGCGCCATCTCTTGGGCCCTGATCTAATTTAGGTACTCGAGAGAGGGGGAATTTATGCATGATCTAAGAATAACATAACCTAGATTTTGTAGATTTCGAGAGATAATATAAAATCTTTGAGGCTTATTCCATTTAAGAATCATACGTATATAATTTCTGTAGTGTTAATTTGGAATAGAGATGTTTGAATTAAAATATAGAAATATGTTCTATTTAGCACTCGAGAGAGGGAATAGAATTAACATATCTTGCCTATAAATTCAAGAAAAGTTGATAGAAGTAACTATAGAAGTTGAAAAATATTGTTGATAGTGAGGTGAAATAAATCTCTAGGCCTTCTCACATTGATAACTCTCCTATAATTTGCCTTCTTTCATTTGAATTGTCACACATTCATATTATTTTAGTATAAAAATATTGACTTGAAATTTGATTTTTTTCTAGATAAAGTGAAATCTGAAATAATTATATTGTTTAGTAGGAATTAAATTACAATCTCTGTGGCTTCAACACTCTGCCTTCATTACTATATTACATAACTTGACACCGTACGCTTGCGATATAAATCACGTTATAGAAAACGCATGACAGGATTGGAAAGCCTGTTCACATTATCTACTCTACTCAAACTTTTTCCACCTTTCAACATTTGGAAGAAAAGGGAACATTTGTTAGTTGCTCGAAAAACAAACCTACTAAGGGAAACAACCTTTCATGTTAGGCTTTGCGCTTTGTTTAGTTTAGGTGGGGATCTTATTTTTATGGGTGTCTAAATTCTGTCAGAATTTGCTTCAATACCTTTCTGATTGACCATATAATTGAAGAACTTTTTGTATTTTACTTCAAACGCACATTTTTGCGGATTGAGTTTCATCTGTATTTTCGTAATACATTGAAAGCTTCTTCCAAGCCTTTCAAATGGTTTCTAGCCTGAAGGCTTTTAAGAAGCATATCATCGATGTATATCTCTACCATTTTCCCAATTTGTCTGTGAATATTTTGTTCACTAACCTTTGATATTTGCCACCATATTTTTAAGCCTAAACAACATTACTTTGTAGTAGTATAGTCCCCAATCTATCACGAATGCAATATGTTCCTCGTCAGTCCCGTACATAGAGATTTGGTTATAACTCAAAAATGCATCTATGAAACTTAACAACTTATGTCTCGTAGTAGCATCCATCAGCTAATCAATTTTGGAGAGTGGGATGCTATTTTTTGGAAAAGCTTTGTTCAAGTCTGTAAAGTCTCAGCAAGTTTGCCATTTTTCATTGCTCTTTTGTACTAAGACCAAATTACATATCCAAATTTGGTAGCGAGTTTTGTGAATAAAGCCATTATCCAATAGTATCCACCTTGCTTTTTAGTGCCTCGTATTTTTTGGTGCTTATTGGTCGTTGCCTTCGTATTTTAGGCTTAATCTTAGGATCAAGTTTCAAGGCATGACAAGCAAGTTTAGCATCGATCCCTGTCATGTCTGCATGTTTTTAAGCAAACACATCTAGGTTCATTGCTAGAATGTTTTTTAGCAAACCTTTCATAGGTTCGCCCAACTCTTTGTCGATTTTTAGAGTTTTTCTAGAATCTTTCTTGCTAACTAAAATGATTTCTATCTCTTCGACCATTGCCACTTTTGAATTGCACTCGGCTATGCGAGGGTTGATAGAGCCATCAATTTCTAGTTCATCCTCGAGGTTACTTATTTCAACTATAGTAACGATATTCCTAGAGACTCGCAATCTCCTTTTTGTTGCTCTTTATATTTCCTATGCAAGATTTCTTGATTGTACTTTAAAAACATTTCACCTTTATTGGTGGAATATCTCGAATGATGGAGAGAAATGATTATGTTCTCTTGCTTTGGGGAAGGTTGTCCAAAGATTTCGTCGTATGCGTTTACCCTTGATGATGTCTACGTTCATGCAACCTTGATAAAATTGGGGCTCCTCTCCTATCTTCACCAACAGAGTGGCTTATCCACGAAGGACTGGGTCTCCTCTAGTAAAACAGTGAGGATCTGATATAGGAATTCGAGGATTTTTCTTTTGCATACAGTCAAATGCTTGATCATATAGTATTTTTTTTTTTTTTTTTTGTACTTTCATTTTCTAGAAGTATGCGATGAAATCATTCACCCGCTATTACTACCTAGATCACAACTATCTCATCCCGTATGCCTTACCTTCTAGGCTTTGTATCTTTGTACACAGAGCAGTACATTCCGTCATTAGTGCTTTTAGATCATCGGTCATCTTCCGGATGGTCTCTGCTTCCGAATTTACTCGTGTTAATTAGCTGAACACTATTACTCTTTGGATTCTCATTCTTCGGTGATGTAGCCAATACTTGATTTTTTTTTGGATTGTTTCACTTCCTTTGATTTTAGGTATTTTTCAACTAGGCTTGCGAGGCATATTCGTTTGCTCAACACACCAAAGCCCTATCAATTAGGTTTCTACATGAGGAGTGATTGAAGTTGAATCACTCCCCGAGCATTTCGAAAACTTTTTCTATAGTGGTTAGGCTCATTTCAAAACTTCTGAAAATGATTTATAATGTTGCAGCTTTGTACGGTTCATATATCATGGCCCATGTATGAAACCCTAATCCACCAGTTAATACTTGCTAGGTACCGACTTCGGAAAGTGAATATCGAGACATTTAATTGTACTAGACAAAATTCGATTGTCATGCATGTTTTATGTCTTTTTAGACTTGTCAAATGTGAAGCATAGCTTGAAGTCCCATGCTGCAATGATGTTTGGATTGAAATTTCTTTCTGTCCTACGAAGTAACGTCCTTGGTGGCACGGAGGACCACTCTAACATATTTACCATCAATAGCTCTAATACAATTCTGGAGATATTGATATGAAAGAAATATACAATATGAACGAGGTGTATACCAAGAAATCAATATTTTGTCATAACCAAAAGAACCTAAGTTCTATTATTTGAAATATTGGATGCTCAACTGATCAGGATGGTGATTTTTTAGACTTTGCTTGTAATTAGGATCCAATTTAATGATATGGCCACCAACTATAACCACAATACGCAACATTTTCTAGAAGTAATGGCTTATTATTTGCAATGAGTGCCCAAAAATGGTTTGTACCTAGCATACCCTCTAATGTCTGTCGATATACATAAAACATATCAACTTGTTCGTATAGGTCAGTATTGGCACTACTTGTTGAATCGTATACGTCTCTCAGTATATGCATAAAATGGATAGACATTGGGGGTATATACGAAACTCTTGGAATCCAGTTTAGCTTTACCCATGCAAAGCTTGAAGCTTGAAAATGTGATCGTTCCATGCGGCGAGGATTTCTTGATATCTATAGTTCTGTATATAATGGCGAACCATGCGCTTATATATGCAACAATATCATAGTCATGTTCGAATATCTTCTTTCAACAACTCCAATAATTTATTTTCATCACAATCATCTTCTGATTAGGAGTTAGGTTGTAGACAACAATCGAAGTTAAACTTTGTAGAGTATAGTGGTTGAAATGGAACACCAATAATTGAAGAAGCAGAAAGACAATTTCAAAGAAAATCAATTTCTAATCAAAGCAACGATCGCTGGTTTGATCGAAGAGTTCTTCTGCTTGTGCACATTGGTAACACATTTTCAACCCGAATTTATAGGGAATATTCACTTGCATGTCAATCCAATCATAATTGATTTTGAATTAAAAGTGATGTCTACTTATTTTCAACGTGGTAGGGGATGTTCATGTATTTTCTACCAACTTAGCATGCTATTACAAATAAATTAAACCTATCATTTCATTTTTTGAATAATATGTGTACCATGAAAGATTTTTCAGAGAAATGATTTACTATTATCAATAATAAACCAAACCTACTAAAGTTACCTTGTCTCAAAATAGAAATACAAATAGCAAATTATGAAACGGTTAACACTCATCTAACTACTACAAACACACATCGTATGTAATCAAATTGAAAAGTTTGGCAAGTTTTAAAACAAAGCACATTAAGGGCCTATTTGGGCCAGATTAAAATCTTTTTTTAATCTAAGTCAAAGTCGAACAATCAATATTAACCACATCTTTTATGGGTCCCATATCTTTTCAACTACATATTTCAAAAACTTCTATCACAATTCACTAAAAAACCAATTTTAATCCCCACCAAACACCATCTAAAATAAAACATTGTCATAATAAGGTAAAGTTGCATATGGTCAGTGGATGAAGTTAAAATCCAGCGATTTCAATTTCCTCACCTCATTTGTGAAAGCAAGGAAGGTTCCTCTATTTCTTGGGATACTGAGGAACGAAAAATGCGAAAAAATGCATATTCCTCTCCACCTTTCTAGTCCCTTCGAGCTCTTGGATGCAGTCATCAATGGACGACATGCCATCACTCTTCATACTATGCATGAAGGCTAGGTCCTCATCGATGCTTGCTAGATAAACGATCGAAAATGATTGTTGTTGGATAAATAGTATATTGAAATAGTTGTTTAGACAAAGAAATATTTTAGTTTAATTTGCAGGAGCGTAATTAAATTTTAGAAATGAAAAGAAATAAAGAAAAGGAAAAGAATGTGAAGAACAAAATCTAAGGAAAGTTTATGGAAATACCCCATTTTTTCAGAAATTTTCTAAAATAGGATTTTCTCAAAATGAAAGTTTTTAGTAAATAGAATATTCTTAAATTTGAAAAGTTTTGAAATATTGTTTTTCGTCTTGTTAATTTGAATAACGCGCAACCAAATGACTTCCAAATGAGAATAGGGGACACAAGCGGACTGCATGAATCCCAAACTCTTTTTAGACAATTTAGGTCTTGTTGACAAAGCCTTTCAATCTTGCAAATACAAAAATCAAGAAAACTCAAACAATAAATGAAACTTGAGACCTCTTAAAATATGAATTTTCTAATTGGTAAATTTTAAAATATCACCCAAAAACTAAACACACAAACATGTAGAATAATAATTTTGGAGTAAGTTTAAAGTTATTATTCAATTATTTAAAACAATCATTAATATCAATTATTTAAAACAAAAGAAATCAGTAATTATTTTTTTATAATAGTGCGGTCACTGTTCATATGAACAGTGACGTGCACTGTTTGGCACTTTTCAAATGAACAGTACCCCGATAATGTTCACGTTAAAAGTACACGTGATTTTTTTTATCTACAAGAAAGTAGACCTTTGTTCTAATATCAAACTGTAACACCCCAAATTTCATAAACACTGGAGTGTTACCAAAAATTCAATTTTCTTTGTACCAAAGGCAAAATGAAAAAAATAATATTCCTTAAAATATAATTGGAATACCCATTAATTCAAAGTAAACTTGAAAATTGTATTGTTAAGAAAATAACATTAACATAATCACTAATTAAATAACGTGTCTTTGAATAAATAAAACTAACAAATAAATTAAAGGAAAAAAACTTAATGTTTTTATTTGTTCAATTATTCCGACAGCCCGCGTCACCATCTTACCATGTTCCAATTGATCCGAAGTAACCAATAAAATTTTGTAAGAGTGAGTATTTAAAAAAATACCCAATAAGATACGTGTAGTTATCATACACAATTATATAATAATAAATTAAACACTTCATACCACTCTTCTCTTATGGAGTATATCAGTGACCAAGTGACACGCTCATCTTAGGTCATTTTGAATTTCCATAGGATCACATATCTCTTAATAAAAAAAATCCGAAGGTCCATTGGCAATTCATGCATAAATTATTGAATATAAAAATATAAGGAAACAAACAACTTGTTAGTATCTTACCTTGATATGATGAGAAGAATTTTCGAAAAACAAAATCCAAAGCTCCAAATCTTCTAATTTTCTGGGCTGCTTTAAAAGTGAAATATGTCTTCTTCCTATGTGTGTGTGTGTGTATCTGACTTCTCTTTCTATATGTCGTGGCCCTCTAAATCTACGTGGTGTAATACTCTGCCTTCATGGGGTATATATAGGGTCTAGTATATAGTAATTGTATTTTATTGCAATAAGGAGACGTGACCGTGTACGGTCAATGGATTTGTAGAGAATAGGTTATTCTAATCCGAATGAGTGATAGTGGTGGTAGCTTTTTACTTCAAATACAATTATAAACAAATAAAAGGTGATTTTATATCCATTTATAGATACACGTGGCTTCACCTCTTCCAAATTCAATTTAATTAAAAACTAATAAATTACAATTTCTTTAAACTTCAATATCTTGAGACTAACTTATTCGAATTAACTTTTTTCGAGTCTAAAACTTCTAATTAAGTATAAGCTACAAAAAGTGTCCAATATTGATATATTAAAATTTGCTCTATCAATATCTAATTATTTGACACACGTTAAAAAATTTTAAAACATATTTCACTTTAGTCCCTCAACATTTCAATATTATCAAACTATGCTTAAATCAAAATATTAAAAATATAGCATATAAAACAAATAAAATTTATTCTAAAATTTTCGGGGGGTTTTACGCTCGTCTCTTACTTGAGCGACAGTGACACATATTCAATAGAATCTCTCTCGATCGCTTGTCGCTAGACTGTCGCTTGATTGATAGACGAGCTATGGAGTTAGGTATTTATCCCGGCCAACTTTTCCTCTTCTAACTTTAGACCGCAATTTCTCTTTCATTTGTAATTGATTTTGAGATTCTAAATATACCACGACAATCTATTCAACGAGTTGATTAAGTTGGTCTTTTTATAATTTGACTATCGGATCAAGACCGAATATTTAATCGAAGTTAACATAAAGTCAATATATAAGTTGTATAACTAAATTTTTCATTCTCTAAACCAAATTCCAACAATAGCTCTCTAGTCCCTCTTACCCTTATTCTTTGGACTGCTAGACTTCAGTTTCTCCCCAGTGCGGTTGCTCAAGATATCCATTTCGGAGTTCAATCTTCCTTCACAGGGCTACCGCCAGAGTTACTGTTGGGGTCATTGCATATTCGATGATGTTGAACGTGTTCCCAAATAGGGTATATACCTAGAGTGTATCTCATTGAGGTTACGATTCTTGAACTTGGTTCTCGTTTACCTGGAATACAATGAAAACCCCAAAATGCATCAGTAGATAGTTATGTTGAATGGGAAAGTTTGAAAATATTCTTATATTGACATACACACTAAAATAGGTCAGTGTTTGAGCATTTTTACGTGTTAATGAGATCAGTCAATAGACAAAATGTTTACGCGAAGTTACGTGAATAACTAAAACGTACTGATATACTACAAGAGACATTAGTACAGTTAGTAAGTAAATATCCTTCCACACACGAGGCTCCAAAATTTTTCATCACAACAAAAGGCTCCAAAATAACAAAGAAATAAATGTGGTGGAAAAATAAAAGTTTTTTAATACGTCTACTCTACGAGTAGCTTTAATTGCTACATCCCTCTCATTCCACATAAGGATACACGTAAAAAAAATTGGAAGAAAGAACATCACATCTAAATGGCGCTCTGAGTCACTTGCCTAGAAGGTTAAGGAGTATGTAATACCTTAGGATTCTTTTTGTGTTGGACTTGGATTAAACCATCATCAACCTACCTCTCTACCAAACTAACCAAGTCCTCTTTAGAATTTCCGCAAATAGGTCCATGCTGGTAGACCACCAACTGAAGTACGAACTCTATATCAGATGGAATAGAGGTCTTCACGTTCTCAGGAAAATTGAGATATAGGATAGCAACTAGAACTGGAACTTATGGAGTGGGGCCTAAAACAGAAGAGTTTGATTGTACTATTGGAATTGTTAATTAATATGTATTCAATTTAAAGGTCTAAAAAAGTAATGGATGGGGGTTTTAGATCTGCGGACATAGTAATAACTGTTGTTCGAGAAGATAACACAATACGAGTGACTGTAGGATCAATACTAAACGGAAATAAGCTTATAAAAGATACGCTAACTGGCATAACATGTGAAATAATAGGAGAAGGAGCCAAGTCAGAGTCGATAAAATAGGAGATGCATATGCCTAAAAGAAAACCCACAACGTGACCTACTATTTAAATGGCTTGACAACAACCTTCTAACCCTTACTCTTACTAGCCTGGCCAACAATATCATCAAGAATAACAATAAACTGTGAGGAAGGGATAACAAGAATAACGATTGTTGTAATATGTAGTTCATATAAAGTGGAATACATGTTTACTAAAATAAATGTGCCGATGTCAGAGCGGGGTGGAGTGAAAAGAGCGTAGCGCACCGAACGGAACAGACCCTAAAGTCTTGTGTGGGATAGGGTTAGTATATATACGATACAAGGATATTTTTGGTTTTTTATTCTTTAATCTTGTATGTGTCCTAAAGTCTTGTATGGGCTAAAGTTAGGATTGGGTTTAATATATATAGACGATGTAACTCTATTATTTATACAAAATAAACATCACCGTCGCTTCACTCCCGTGGCATAGGCACATCGTCGAACCACTTAAATTTGTATTCTTATTTCTTTGGCGATTTCATATTCTTCATCATTATTATTGTTGCTCAAATGATTAGTGGAAGGAGCCCCAATCCTACACTGATCAACGTAGTGACTCATATGTCTACACTTAGAATAGAAAGTCGATAGCTTATGATAATAGTGGTGCCCGCGGCAGCGTCAAGGGTCTGGGAGCTGAGGATGAGTGCAGCACTGCTCCCATTCCGTAAAGGTACTTCAAATTTTTGAACGGTACACTTGGAGCCATATCCGTGGGGTACACTTCATTTGTATTTCTTAATTTCAAGAATTTGTGTTTTTGTTTATTTGGTTTTTGCCAGCAGAAGCCAGTGGTGACCACCCACAACCGGAATCCCCTGTCATCGCTATTCCTTTTCAGATGGTATATTTTATTTTTCATTTAAATGCTTTTAGTTTTGGAGTTTTGATTCATAAAATGTTATTTTTTTAATGGATTATGCCTGTGAAGAAACAGATTATTCACGAGAAGAGGCAGAGAAAAATCGGAATTTAGATAATTTTCGGCTTGAAGAACCTGATGTTAGAGAGCTCAAGGAGAAGGTCTGTTTCTAAATTGATATTTTTTACTACATATTGAATTCATATTTTGTAATATTTGTTATTTCTGTGCAGTCCTAACTTGAATTGAATAGAAATAGAAATTTTTGTTCTGTACAACCAGTTTGATTCTTGTTCTAGGGTATGCGGAAACCTAAATTCAATTTATATTGAGCCATCTGAAAGTAAACATTGTCACCTGATGCTTCAACTGCAATATAGGTCAACTGCACAATGGCATAGAATACCAAGATGAATTTGATTTGCAGTGTTCTAGTGGGAATTGTGAGCTTTTTCCTTAGCCCTTGTTCGTTGTAGGATCCTGATAATTTAGTAGTGAAGACATTTATATAAAGTCGGCTGTATATTTAAATAAGAGGCCTAAATCGGGTAGCAAACTGCTTGCGACATGCGAATTATATCTATCTGTGCATTGGATCACATAACTGAGTATGGATATGCCTTGCTTTTTACAAGACTAAATAATTAGTGAGCTGCTGACTCTACTTATTCATGAAAAATTTAACAAATCACGATGACCATATTAATTGGCAAGTTGAATCAGAAAAGAATTAAACTAATGTTTGCTGGTTTAATTTTTTCTTAATTACCTATTTACCTTGATGTTACTAACGATACGTGTATATTTGTTTGTTTTTTGATTGAGAAGTTACAGATACTTCACTGCTTTGCATAGTTCCATTTATTTGTAGAAAGGTCTTAATCTTAAACATTTGCAGTGCAATATTCTGTGCGCATAAATACAGACTTCATACGCTCAATTCTGCTCATATACCTTGCCATCCTCAATGCTAATGGTTGTGTTCAAATTAAAGATCTGAATCTGAGTCAATTTTAAGATTTGATGATTCATTTAGTCAGTTGCTTTCAAGTGAAACTGTTACTGCTTGATTGTGATTTATTTTTAACTTTCAGGGTTTTTTTTTTATTTTAATGATCTGTTACTGATTGATTGTGATTTATTTTTAACTTTCAGGATTTTGTGGCACAAAATGTGCATGTGGAATTTGATTACATACCTTAACCTTCATTCATTAATTAGTTAATTTTAGAATAAATGATTGGGTCATTTGTATGAAAATGCCTTCTATCTTGAGGAAATTGATAACTTCTCACTCTCAAGTGAAACTAAAATTTGTCAAATATTTCCTCCTCTCTTCTGTTCATTTTAACTCTGTTCTTTTCAAAATATAGAGGGATATTAATGATTTTCAAAATTTTCGATAAATTTTTATTGATGCCGCATCTTGCTATAAATTGCGTTTTAGGTTCTTTATCTTCCTATTATTAGGAACTCATATTATTAACTATTGATTCCATCAACTTGATTTGTTTTTATCTGCACTCTGATTTGGAACTTTTTAGCAGAAGTATATATAGGACATCATGCTACTCTTTTTTCTATTCTTGTTTCTTTTCCCTTTTGTTTTGAATTTATTGATTCAATGCTTCTCTTGCAACTTCGTTGGCAATCGTGAATTGTGTGACGAGTAAATCGAAATATGCATGAAGAACGATAGAATTGAGTATAGTATTAGAGTATTATCCAGAAACTTGGTGTTGCAAGTGTGGCATAAGCTCTTCATGCCAGCATAACCAAAATTTTATTCATAATTTTATTTCATTTTGAAACTTCTCTTTATTTAGCTTGTGTTGTATCATATTTTAATATTCAAGTGTTTGGATTCAAAAATTTGTAATGAAATTATATATTTTTATGCAATTTCAAAATTTGTTCACAATGAGTATTTTCAATTTATCAGTCAATTTACATAAATTGGTAAAAAAAAAATATGGCAATGGTCAAAAAACGTTGCAAAAGAGTGATTAGTAACACTAAAAAAACGTTGCAAAAATGTTATTAGTAACACTCGAAAAACGTTGCAAAAAGTTATTAACAACATTTAAAAAACATAGCAAAAGGTTATTAGCAACATTCAAAAAACGTTGTCATATCCTTCTACTCAACGAGAACATCGAGATTTGCAATATACGTCCAAACGTTGTAAAAAGTCTTCGACAATGTTTTTTGAACGTTGCAAAATGTTGTTTTTGTTGTAGTGTGCCAAAACTATGGTGCCATGGTGATCAATCCAAACTCTCTAATGCAACTCATTATAATTACCACGAAAGTTTTATAAATAAGTGACTACAATCATACTCATCCGTCAGTTGAATCCAGACATGCTTATGGACAATCTATCTAAGCTTAAAATCACCATCATTGAAGATGTTGTGGATAAGGTTGGTGAGGTCGAAAATAATCCCAAAATTTATATGAATTTTAGGCTATAATTAACTAGCAACTTTTTTTTAAGTTTTAGATGCAATGAAATAAGTTGATGTTTGTGCTTCATTTTTAAAAATTTATTTTTCTCATACTTATTTCTAATCTTATGTTTTTCCAATGAAGCCTAAATTTATCCTAATTTTTAGTTATATATTCTCTAAAAAAAATTAATTTTTGAAAATTCTTTCCTAAAAACAATGAGATTTAAACAAGAGCTAAATGTGTATGCGTGTTCACAATTTATTATTGTTATGAATATGTTTTCATAAAATAGAGAAGCTTTCACTTTTCCTTTTCTTCGAAACACTTCTACCTTTTTTGTTTCCTTTGGAGTTTGGACATGAATTTCGAGAATATTCAAACAAAACAAGATATAGACATATCAAAATATGAAAAATTGCAAGAAACGGGTGTATCTTATAAACTATGTCATTTTTAGTGTTGTCGTAATATTATTTTATATTTTTACCATTGTTAAATCCATGACCGAAAACTCAATGTTTCATCGAACAATATTCCTGACTCTATCCCTGACCATCAAAGCCAAATTTTGGAAAATGTTCACGTACCATTGCCGTAGAGGGGTTGTAATGGGAAATATCCTGTTGACCGGTAACCACATTGGTACAAGTTTTTCAGCCAATTAAGTGTAAACAAAGCCTCCTGGGGTAGAATTGATGGTTGGGATGACCCACGCTCACTAGTATGATTGTAGAGAAGCTATGATTAGCGATACAAGAGGAACCCACGTAGATTTTTGTTGACAACAAATTGGCAATTGCATTAACAAAGAATCCCATGTTTTATTATCAGAGTAATTACATCAATACAAGTTATCATTGTATAAGAGAAAGAATACCAAGAAAGGAAACAGAGTTGAAGTATGTGAAAACTGAAAATTAAGTAGCGGATATATTCACCAAATTATTGAAGCATGAAGTCTTTTTTGAAGCTAAGAGATGCACTTGGAGTGACCAAATCAAGTTTAAGGGGCATGTTGTAAAATAAACTTGATTTGAGACGTATTGGTATTTTGATTTTGGGCTTGTTAGATACTATAATTAAATTGTCCATATTCTAGAATAAGTCATGAGCTAGAATAATCTTATCTAGAATTGCCTTGTACTAGAAAATATCCGGTGGAAGTTAGTATGTAGTTAGAAGATACATTTATTTTGGTCAGTGTTGTAAAAAACATAAAACGTGGCTATGCAAGGCGAAATTTCAAGTTTTACAAGTTTAAGCGAACATAGACGATACCTAGGTATAGAAAAACGTATTTTTTATTTTTAATATTATTTTAAAATTTTGATCATTTTAAAAATCATATAATAATTAAAATAAAACATATCAAATATCTAAAATTGTAAAATACCATATTTATTTAATAATTCCTACAATTAGTCAACTATACAATTTTCAAATTTTTGAAATGAAAAAATTAAATTATTTTTGATACTTTCAATTTTCAACTAGACAATGCATACTTAATAAATTTATAAGAACTTTATTTATGATTTCGGAGTTTTCAACGAAACAACGAGTTTCAAAATCATTATTACATAGTTTAGATAACCCTGTAGTTTAATTTTATTTAACTCTTTATTGAATAAAATCATTTTTTTTTTATTTTGTACATATAAAGTCCTTTAAAACTAGAAATTGAAGTCAAAAAAAGTTTTTTAAAAAAATAAAACAATTAAAAAACTAAAATCAAATTCAAAAACTTTTTTAAAAAAAGAAAAAAAAGAAAAAAAATTAATAAAGAGCGTCTAGGGAAGACAAATGAATGGAAGAAAATAAATCCAGCGTCTAGCGTCCTCATCGCTGGAACCGGTACTCTCCCCATCAACAAGGATTGCATCTCTTTGGTGGGGGTGATTGCATACTTGTCCCCGTCGTAGCTATCGCCAAAGAGCTGATGATATCGAACGTATATTTCACTGACATTTTTGTCCTTGAAGTCTTTGCACTCCTTGTTCTCCTGCATTTGTGTTAGCACATATGATCAAAGTATCATGACGGGGATATCGTAATGTGATTTAAAGCACAACGCGAGGTTTGAACAAACATTGAACACGAAAACAAAGATGTGTTTGGTCGGTTTCATTCAAGAAATTAACTATATTTCGTCTCATGCTAGCTAACGGGCCAGTGTACGAGGTATTTCAATTTTCACAGCATCTGGATGAAATTCCTAATCAAATTCTGCTCCATGAATAATCAACCAGAACAATATGTAACGTCCGATTCATGCGTGCTCACAAGTTCAATATCTGTCAGATTTCATTTCCCTCACCATTATGTGAAATTGGTTTTCCGACACCTAGAAGTTCACCAGGGATACATGACAATAACATAATACTAAATGGAAACTACGCAAATTGAATTTAAACAAAACCTGCAGCTCCACTCAATCCAATCACCTCCACTCAATCCAATCATACACACACAAGTGAATAGCATACAACAATTCAAAAACGTCACCTTCAATTTTGATTCCACTATTCGTCGGATGCAACGATTCGACCCTCCAACAGGTTGTATTCGACCCCGGTACAAGCCAACAATTTTGATAGTCGTTTGTGTTCGCATCGCATTGCATCCCAATGGTTGCACAATTGGACTTTACTCCAATTGTGGCCGGATACAGAGTTGAACAATGTCACAACATGTTACTACCCGTGCTTCGTGAAACACTTGACGTGACGGTGGCCCTTGGCAATGGCGGTTTCACAGGCTGCTATGAACGTTCGGCGCTCTTCATCTTTCCACTTCGCATATTTTCGGGATGATTCAACTTTTGGGCAGTCGGTAACAGCGTTGGACGAGCCCAGACACCTAATTTGAGCGGTCTGCAGGTTTAAGAATGGAGATTATAAAGACGGAAAAAAAAAAAAAAAAGAACAGGAAAGAAATGCTGTGAAGCCCAGTTTTCGACCTAAGAATGGAATGGCTCCATGGTTTCGGTGTCGATTATGAAGTGGCTGGCTGGTGCTACAGCAGCTCAGATGCCCAATCGTTTGGTGGGGAAGATCGATGTAGTTTAGATCGCCTCTTGCAGTCGAATGTCAGAGTCGCGAACTGTGGGAATTCCTCTTCCTGTTCCGGGGCGTACAAGCTCCAATCAAGCTTTGGCCGATGAAGGATCTACAATCATATGGTGCGGATGAATTGAAAATGGACTCTTCGGAGTTCAGTTGCTTTTCTCTTGAGATGGGTATGCTTCCAAATTTCAATTGTAGACGTGTGGAGTGGTTGGGGGAAAAATGTATTGGAGGAGAAAAGCAAAACAAATGGTATGAGTGAGGATAAAATTGGCAAAATGCATCTGATGAGTCATTTAATGCACTGCAAACATGTATTGAAATGGCAAAGAAACTGTTCCAAGGTCTCTTTTTCCTCTACAATTTTGGGTGAAAATGTAGCCCAAACAGATGCTTATTTCGCATTTTACTTATATTTTAATTAATTTAATGCTAAAAGATCACTGTACCCAACGTTAAATTAATCAAATTAAGTCATTTGTTTGACTTTTAATCAATTGACAATTTTTTCGTTAAAAGCATTTGCGCTACAATTTAGAGGTCTAAAAACTTCACTGCACATTTTTCAAAGATTTGAAATTTCCAAGGCAAATTAGTACACCATTGTTCGGCCTTTTCTTTTCTGGGACGAATTCGAGTATTGTTCTAGAATTACTTCATAACTGTCGTAGATTTAGTCTCTTTCTTTCCTCATTTTAAACGAGAGAGAGAGAGGGAGAGAGTGAGAACCAAGTCGAAACTCAGGTTTGAAATATTCAACCAAGATTGAACTGCATAGTTAGCAGTGTCAATAACTTAAAAAAGCATTTCTTGACTTGCTCAGTTATTTCATACAATCAAACAAACCCAGATTAATTATAAGGGCCATGCCATAATTTGTCCATTATGCCACCAATTAGGTAAAATATTATGTACAAATAGAATTTTCCTAATTATAAAGGCTTAAAATGGGCAAAAAAACTTGTTTTTCATGTACGACTAGCAACACTAATCACCGTCACAGTCATCCATACTATTATGTATAATCAGTAGACAGACTCATCGCCATACAAACTATTATAGTTACTACAGAAACACACATACTTAGTGGTCGAATATCGAACAGAGATGGCTATATAATTAAAGGTCATTTTAAGTTTCCCCGATATTCAAACATAAATGTAACACACAAATGATTTAAAAACTGCCCGTATAGACACATTTACTACACACACGACACATAATTTTGTGCCCCAATTCAGACAAACCTTATATTGATTACAGAATTGCTTTCTTCATATAGGTCTATTGAGCACAACCAAAGGTTTTCTCACTGCTGTAACACATATAAAGGAACCCATCTTTGTCCTTAGATGAATCGTACAGTCTCTCCATCAAACTTGCTGCAGAAAACAGAATTGTGTTAGTAGACTACCTCTGATAAAAGTAATCTACTTTAAGAAAAATGTTGGATATTTTACATGTTTGAGGTAAGGTGTTATTCACAAATACAAATAGAGCTTTCCCAGGAGCCAGATGAAGCCTGCCACTCAGGATGTAAATGAATTGCCCAACAGACATGTCTCGGGGTACTAGATACCTGTTGCCAAAGAATATGCTAACAACATTATAAGATGTCGAGCATTATATCTCAATTTATGGATGAGTTTGATCTTAATCGCTCTTCAAATTTAAACTATAGGAAGGGGTAATTTAGTAGAATATCGAAATCAAAATCTGTTAAAGTGATATCAAGGAATAAAAACCCTAGAATTGTGAAATCAAAATCTGTAAAGTTAATGGAGAATTAGGATGGATTTTAGAATATTTAGTTTCCAATTCTAAATTTTATTTTAGGAAACATAATTAGTGATTTATTTAGAGTATTTTCTTACTTCAATTGGAATTAGGTCAAACTCTACGTAAAGGCTTTGTGCAATTTAATTGTAGATAACTTTGAATATATAAGAATTGATATATTTCATCCCCCATTTTTCTCTTTTAACTCCCCCTTCTTCTCTCTTTTCCCCCTCCTTTCTCTTCCTCTATTCCCTTCCCCCTTCTCTTACATTTGTTCTTGTTGGATCTTGCATCAAAAGTTATCCCAAGGAATAAAAATCCAGATGGTATGTGATGAGATTTTTTTAAAAGGAGATGGTGTGATAAAAAGCGAATCAAACAAAGATAGACACCTTGCACATAGACAGAGTCTCTAGAAGAGCCTACCAATTTAACACAAGTAAAAAATTTGAGGACTTCACACAAAAATTGTATAATAAATAAAGGAATATATACCTAACGCCATAGGACACCTTACTGGCTTGAAACTAGCATTGGATCAAATCAATGCTCTTGAATTTAAACAAAGAACTCATATAGACAGTTAGAAAGCAGTTTCATAAAGCAGCAGGATTGAGAACAATATCATGAGCACTGGAAACCTCTGTATTAGTGAATGCTCCGACTTTAATCCAACATTCTCATAGTAGAAAAATATCAAGGATGCTGCAAAAATATGATTCTATTCAACTAAAGAACACCTTTAAGTAAGTTGTTGCTGTGGAAAGCATTTCTTTCGTTCTTATCCAGTAATTTGTTTTGTCCTTCGGGTGGGGGGTGAGAACACAAAGATCCGCATGTCTTGCATAACTAATATTAACAGGGCGCAATTATGGAGACTAAAACAATTGAAACACTAGGAATGCAATAACTTACTTTTTCTTCTCCATCTCAGGAAGGTCAGTTTTTGAATACCTCTCAACCACCACCTGCAATAAACTCAACAATGGTAATGGTTGCACATATCTTAGAGTAATATCACAAGGTTATCATAGATGGTATTTAAAGAATTTGCCCAATCCAATGTATTTTACTCCATTTTTTGATAGCTGTTAAGCATCTATCAGACGTACAAAGATCAATCATAATTACTAACTATTACACCTATAAATTACGTGGCATGCTTAGACGGAAAGCATCTCATATATGTGAACGCATCGACTATTGGGCCTATTTAATTAAATAATTGCATCTTGGGCTTGGATTAGGATTTGGGCCCATTTCATTTTTGTATATATATATATATATATATTTTCTCAATCAAGGTAAGTAATCCTAACCCTAGCCAAACACCTTCTCCCATCTCTTGCACTCATTCTTTTCTCGTCCGACCGTTGACTTTATCGTTCGAAGAACAAACAGTCCCGGACCTTTTTCTCAACCGGCAACCTTTGCCTCTTAACGGTATTTCAATGTGCAGGTGATGTCTAAATAAAAAAGAGTTGGCCAAAACTCTGTGGACGCATCATTTTAAGTCAACACTAACTTCCACATTGTTTAAAACATTATAACCTGAGCATTTGAAACATACACAAAACATGGATGATCATTAGCTACGATGTCCTTGATTAAAGAGACTATTAGCACTTTTTTGGTCCGATATTTTCAAAATACATTTTTCGCTTGTCTTATTTTCAACCATACATTCTTTAATATAATAATATAATTAATATTACACGCAAACTCAAATGCATTTTAGGCAAAGAGAGGGCTCAAACTGGGTCTAAGTTTTATTTACACAATTTCGAGCTCAAGATGAAAATTTGGGATCCAGGTGAAATAAATAAATAAATTGTGCACTTGAATCTCAATATAAACAAAAGAATTTCAATTTTCCCAAATTTTGAGAAACGTCGGTTGGTCCTCTTGGCATCATCTTCCATTTACTCTATTACTTTTCCTTTTCCTCCAAATAGTGATTCGAGTAATTAAAGAAAATAAGCAATTTCAACATTCCATAAATAGTTAGGAACAGGAATTCAAGATATTAAATCGACGTTCACAAAGAATTGGAGACTATTTCTTACACAATTCAGTTTGTTCATCTCCAAGAACAACCATTTCCATATAAATCAGACCCTAGAACTAATAACAATATGAAAGAAACTTACGGGTACACGATCAGGATATTTGGCAATGATTTCCTTTGATTCTTCGAGTCTTTCGTCTGCATTGTAAAATACTTGTTATTTTTTTCGCAGTTTTGATTAACAGAACAAAAAGAAACTAAAATAAAAAAAGGGAAGAAATTGTAGAAACCGAAAGAGAATTGTTCTTTAAATGGCTGAGTCTTGGCCCCTCCCATAATTCCCCGATCAAAATTTGCAATCCGCAAGAGAGAGAGTCGTAGAAGAATGTAGAAGATTGATTGAAATTGGAATTTTCTTGTTTGATAAAGCAAAGACACAAGCGTGATGTACGATACTGCGAGATAAAGTAAACATTATATTGGCATAAAAGAAAATTTGTCAATCAAGCGGGTATGGCTCAGTTGGGAGACCGTCAGACTGAAGATTTGAAGGTCGCGTGTTCGATCCACGTCTCCGCATTCTTCTTTATTCTTTTTGCCCTTTTCTCTATTATTAATTTATAAGGAAGACTGCAGCAGGATCCCAAGTTCTCAAAACGTACAATGTGGTCCAACGACTTTTCAAGAAGTACAGTTGGATAGTATCCGTCAAAAGCTCTTTAGTATTATTGTTTGAAACACAATCGTTCATATTTTAGAAGAGTGGGAAAGTCTTATGCATTTTTCCAATAAAAAAACAATTAAAAACATATTAATAAAAAAAATAAAAAGAAAATTCTTGAATTTCTCCACCTCACCCACCACCACTTCGGCACATTCTTTTTTTAAGTTATATTATTTGACATCAGTGGTATTTAATACGAGTCGATATTTAACACGAGCTTATATGTCATCACATGTAACATTACAAGAAATTGAACTTTAACTTTTTTAAAAAAAAGTTAGTTATTAAGAGTTGTTTGGCATGGTTTTTGCTTTTATTTCATGTAGAAGAGCTTTCGAAAGAAGTAACTTTTGAGTTTCAAAAGTCATGACAAAAGAATATGTGAAGTGCACTTGAACGAATTTTAGAAGGGCAGTTTATCAGTCTTTCTTAAAACTAGGCTTGGGCGTTCTAATCGGAACCGAATCGGAACCAGAGGTTCTGATCTAATTCCAAAAAAGAAAAGTAGAAATCGGTACCGAAAATCAAGAATTGATTGGGTCAGGGTCGATCTTGGTTCTTGAACCAAAACTGTGGGTACTCGAATGGAACCGAAATTTTAATTATTTTTTTGTTTTTAACAATTTACAGGCTGGATAAAAAGAATACAAAATCTAAAATTTCAATGTGTAGTAATTTGTATAAAACTCTAGATTATAATCCTTATAAGCCTGATGGCCATTATTTAAAAAAAATAATATTTTGAATAGTAGTTTTTAGGAGAATGTGTGGTTAAAAAATAAAAATAAAAAAATTTTGAGTTTACGTGCAGAATATTTTATTTTGCGAATGTGTAATTGAAAATGAGTATGTAGAAAAAATAGTACAAATAATAGCCATCAATCAGAGGCTAAATCAAGTTAACTTCTACCTTTTTTGCCTCTCACCTCATATTCGATTATTATATTTTAAATGTTACTACATGTTAATTTTTCTAATTTGGGTTTCTATAAATCAAAAGTTAGAGTTGTGATGTAAGTTGATGAATTAAAGCATTCATCATTTGCAATTCGAGTTTTTTTATTTTTTTTTATTTTCTTGCATTGTCTACAAACTTAAGTTATCTTTTAATTTTTTTAGAACGAGTAACAATTGAACTTGATAAATTTATGGCTTACGTCATAATGTACATTTTTGGTTATCTTTAGTGATTATCTTTTATAATATAACTTTTCATTTTTATTTAAATAGAACGTGTTCAATATATGTATTGCGATTTCTTAATACTATATAGTTATGTATATAATTAGTATTTTTTTTTTATGTCATTTCGTTTTAAGAGTAAAAGAATTTAATCACGATCCATAATAAAATTATAGGCTTTAACATTCCTTTATGAATCAAATAAGATTTATTAAAAAAAAAAAAAATTCATTTGTCTTCATACTGTAATTTACTTCTTGATGTTTTAGTTTTTTTCCCTCTTTTCTTGGTATTTATTCTTCACTGTCTTGAATTATGTATCTAGATTTCTTAATTTTTTTTGAAGATGTTTTTAGCTAAATTTTCTCGTTGCACAAATATTGTTAAGTTATAGCAAGATTTTATCTCCGGTCATGTGCTTTGAATATCCGCTATCTAGGAACCATTTGCTCGTTGTCCTCCTTAGTACCTAAAAAAATTATTCAATTTTTGATCTTTGGTACCCATA